>JAHZMT010005203.1:0-10735 GCA_027743785.1 Sinhomidia bicolor
CTCTAAACGCATGCTACAAGTTTCAAAAGTTACAATCATACAAGTATGACTGCAATAAATGACTGAACCGAAACGGTCAGAAATCGCCTCTCATTCTCACTCCTAATAATGTGGGCATTTATGATTGAGTCGAAATTGATTTTTTATTTAAAAATATTTTTCAACAAATTTAAGTTCAGTACAATATACAAACCAACATTAACTTACGACCATCGATAACAGACATGGAATTTAAAAAATTTATTTCTGTAAAGTTAACTTTTTTGTACTAAAGAAATAATTAGTTCAGTATCAAAATATATACCTTACCATTAATAAGCCATTATAAAATAATTTGTCACAGAGAAACAATTTACTTTGATTGATTCTCGGTAATTGCTCACTCATATCGCTAGACAAGTATAAATATATTCCACTACTACCGAACTTAAGGATCACATTCTTGTAAACTTCACCAGCACTAACTATAAATGAACCATTTCTTCCCAGAAATCTCCATTTCGAGAAAACAATATGCTTGTTGAAGATCCAGCTGCGCTGATGCATTTAGAACTTGAGGTCAATGAATAAACGTGGTAAATTGACTTGTTTCCAAAAGACGACTTCAACTTGGTGGAGATTTCTGTCAAATTCGCAGAGCGATAGACAACATTTCCTCCTCCTGCCCACCATAAATTGTTCTGAGCATCAAAATGCACAGTATAAATTTCTGTGAAAGTACATAAAACAATAGGGCAAATTAAAACTCTATTTCTAAATTGTTACTATACAATAAATTATTATACTATGTATAAATTGAAAACGGACAATCTTACTTTCTGGCTTTTCGAGTTCTATTTCAGGCAGAGATGCAACATTACGAAGATTATAAATTATAGGAGACCCTTTACAACCCGCTGCAACCCATGTCGAGTTTTGACTTATATCTAGACCTGAAATCTGCAAAATCCACTTTATTTACCGAGCTGTTCATTACGATAGCTTTAATAGCTAAAATGATACTTTGAATGCAACGTATTTTATTTACATATTACTTACAACTTGCTTTCCAATGTCAAAGCTAATAACAGGTTTCTTGGTTCTCAATGAAGCCTCGTAGACGTGAATTTTCCCATCCTGTGAACCACTTACAAGGTATTCATTGCTGGAAATTTTTCAAATACCATTTAGTAATGAAAATATTTTACACATATTTATAGAGGATTAAAAATATTCTTTGTAAATAAGTCCTTCAAAATTTTAAATCTTACTTTGCATTGCAAACTTCAACATTGCTTCGATGATCTGTCAACTCGCAAATTTGCTGCAAAGTTCGAACATCCCAAACTCGAATTTTAGAATCATCACATGCTCCAAAAACCTTATCGTCTTCTAGAGTTTGACTGCATACATCATAGACGTTAGCCGAACATTCAAACCTTTCAAATGGTAACGATTGAAAATCCACTTGCTGATGAATATCATCCGGTTTCAGCAAATAAAGTAGAGACTTTGCTCCAATAAATATCCCATTTGAGCTCCAGTGTAAACCCAGAACGGCAGCATCTTCTGGTAGTTTTGTGTCCGCTATAAACGAAACCTCACCATTGACCCCATTTTCCCTAAAATATGCCCACAAAAATTTCCATGATAAACTTTAATCCACTACATTTAACATTAAATACAGCTCAGACTCGATAGCAGATGGTGTTTTTAAGCGTACAAAATAAAGAAACTACTTTATAACGAAATCCTCCTTGTAATGGTAATAAACGTTTTAAAAAGTAGTCAATTTAAATTTTAAAGCAAGTTGAATTTTCTAACCCCGTAATTGAGAAAATGGAGTAAAAACGACTATGCAAAATGTGCGTTTGGTCCGCCCCCAAGAAGCGATGTGCTTGGTAACGTGACCGGGTGAGCGCAATATACACAGTTTATGTGCAACAGTCTCGGTACGTTGCACATTCGCCCGCCCGCACACCATTTTCTGGCATTCCGGTTGCATAATAATGAGCATAAGTAAGCTTTCAGGCGACCCCAACGTATCCTCTATAAGGCAGGAAAATGGTGCATTGGCGAATGCACAACGCGTAAAACCCATCTCACACAATGACCAGGAATTTCGTGCTTTTATACGGACAAGATGGCCAATTTAATTAAATATGTAGTAGTAGTAGTAGTAAAGTGTGACAAATTATTCAATGGTCAGCCCAGTCAGCCGTGTCGCCGTAATTAATTTCAAATTAATTGCAAAAAAATCCGTAAAAAATGCTGAAAGTGGAAAAAAGCTTCCACAAGTCATGGTTTTCTTTATAACGAGGTCCGTTATTCAGGTTACGGGTGGACGTTAAGCATCAAAGTATACGCTATAAGGTCCGTTAATATCACGACTTGATTGTATTAATAATAATGATTACAAATTACGACAAGTTGTTAATATATTTTTAATGTCTCTTACTCTAAAACCATGATCTTCCCAGTCGTAGTTCCAATGACCAACCTTTCTCCGTTTGGTTCGTAACAATGACATAATATGTCAGTGTAAAGGTCTACTATAGACTCTTGAACTTTGACCTTCATGTTTCAATCAACAAACAAACCTATAATAGAATCTACCTGTTTACATGTATATACTCCAATAATTGATAATTAGCTTTGACAGTAATCTGTAATAAATTATTGCGACGAACACAATACAAAACTTTTAAATTTAGGTATAAGTAATCTCCAACAATAATACAAAACAGCAGCTGTATTGTATTACAGCTAACACTTGACACACAACCGCTAATAAGACTAAAGATTTGCAGGAATATTTCTTATCTTGCGTTCTCTATCTGTCAAAAATTAACAATAATGAACAGCTAACTTTTTAGGTGCGTTGTTTTTGGCAAGTTTTTCTCACACTGTTTACCTTCGGTCATTACATGCAAAATTGGGGAAAGGAGAGAAACGTGTAAACATGCTTTATCGTAAGCAAGATGCACATGCACAATACTCAAAAATAGGGAGCTTCCATACACTACGTTAGCAAAATATTATACCAGGTTTGACTTTAAAGCAATCGTACTTTTTTAATACGTAGCATATAGATGATTCTACGACCAGACAGGAAACTGCGACTTTGTGACTACGTAATAAGCAAATACACATGCATGAAACATCTGTTTCCTTTCATTTATACTTTTCAGAGCAGATGAATTCATAAAAGTTGAAAGTGAACTGAACACTTGCTTGTCATCATTTATATTTAATTTCACATATTATCTCTTATCAATCATATGTTAATGTTATACTGCGTAAAATGTACACTCACAATTATAATAGTATTGTTCTCCCTTACTTATTAGACCACCCATGATAAGATATATTATCAAAGTACCCTATATAACTAGACTAAGACACTTAGACAGTAAGTGTTAAGTTAAGTACATACTGGCAAAGTAAAACTACTACTAAAACGACTAGCTATTTATTATCTTTCCTGTTAACATCCTAATTTTAATACAAGTTGGTCAGACGAACGGACAAGAAATGTGTCATTTTTTGTGTCGTGAATTGTAAACGTAAAATAAAAACCAACTTTAGACTGGTACAACTAAACAGTTTAGCTGTTGGAATGTTATTGTAGGATTGTCATCCTTTGAAGATGGATTGATTTTTGAAAAATTCCATTTCTTGATTGTTTTATGGATAAGTTTTTATCATTGTATGTATCAATAAAAATTTTAAAATTCTTGAGTTGGTGTCAATAGTATCAGTGTTGAAAAATTAGTTATTGAACATGAGTGGTGGACAGATGGAAATTCATGGCCGTATTGAAAACTGGCAAAGGGTAAAGGCACTCTTATTTCAGGAAAAGTCTATCGGTGGGTCTGATTTTGAAGAGGAGGAAGGTAAGATGTCTGAATGAGTGGTACTTTGTCATACTATACTTTAATCGTTGATGATGAATACGGTAAATGTTTTTGTTGGTCATTGGTCAAAATAAATCATTATTTATAGGAGACTGGGGCTCCGATTGGGGATGGAAAGATGATGAAGATTCAAAGGCTACATCTGACAATATTACGAGCGATGCTAACTGGATTCAAAATTGCGTTATAGCCAACTCTCCAATGGCAGAATTGTTCGTGCTTGCGAAAGGGAAACGAGCAGTATTCTTCTCCAGTGTGTTTGAAAGCTTTACAAAATAAATACCACTTTATGTGTTAAATTTCAACTGCTTAATTTGATTGATTTAAATTGTTATAGGCGAATGGGATACAAAAAATAATGAAATGAAATATACAAAATCGTATGAAGGAATTGTCTCTCAAGAAAAGTACGTCATATATGATTCTAATCTGACTTTATAGTCTAATTTAATTAGCATAAATAGGTATATAAAAATGTGTAAATATTTTATAGTGAGGAAGTTACAAGTGCAATATGTATACCACTTATTTCCAAAAAGAAGTCATCACCTGGTGTACCAGACTGGACTTGTGTAATTCTTGGATTCAATGACGGCCAGGTTAAGATGTACACTGAAAATGGAAGCTTACTCATTAGCCAAATGTTTCATAACCAACCTGTGAAAGCTATAAAGTGTAGGTCTTATCAACCTGCACAAACGGCGATGAAGCATGATCAACTAGAAGAAATTTTTATCTTGTATCAAACTGTCCTTGTCACAATGGATGGATTTGGACTATTTCAGACATTGAGAGGATGTCGCAGTCATATTGCCCGTTGTACGTATTGCGCCCAACTCATTACTTGACTTGCACTTCTTTATATTGGTGATCAGTCATCACTCATCTTATATGTGATTAAAATTACTTGATCTAGTGCAAGCGAATGCAGCTGAACAAATGATAGACCCACCACCATTGTCTTACAAAAAATGGGAGTATGATGCATCGAAAATAAAGGATTGTGATAGTATTGGTTTGGAAACTCCAACTACGTTTGACCACATGCTTACAGCTTCAATTATCGGAGGTCCTAATGCAAAATGCAGTAAATTGCCAATCACATCTAATGTATTTGTGGTGTGCGGAGAAAGACCATATGCCGCTTATATGTATGCGCAAGAGGGACAATCAGAGCCGTTAATATCAGAATTTGCGTTTGCAGTAGCGTCAAGATTAAAAAATAGCTTATTTAATATGGCTGGGTAAGCATATTAGTGCTATTAAAATTTTTATGACATGGAATGCATAAACTTTGAGTTTAATTGTTCTGAATTATTTTTACATTCTCCAAAAGTGGAATGTTTGGCTTTGGTTCAGCTCCTACTAGACCTTCTGGACAAAACGCAAAACCGAAACCAAAGATTGAGCCAGCAACTCTAATGCAAGCTAGGTGAGTTATCGTCAAAAATTGTTATTTTAGACAAGATGAAAACAATATTGTGTAATACAGTTTTATACGATTTTGTGTCGTTAAATCACATGATATTGATTTATGTAGGTTTGGTTTTCCGGACAAACAAAGGAAAGGACAAACCATTACTGCCTCTCCTTGTCGTAAACTTTCAGCGATAACAGATACCTTAGGCCGCGTCATTGTTATTGACAATGACCTTGGTGTTGCTGTTAGGATGTTCAAGGGTTACAGAGATGCACAGTGTGCTTGGATTGAAGCTAATGATGACATACGTTCCCGTTCATCACGGTCGGTAGTAAAAAAGGCACTCTTCTTGGTTATATATGCTCCTCGCAGGGGTTTCGTTGAAGTTTTTTCTATGCAACAAGGGCCAAAAGTGGCTAGTTTTCCCGTTAGTAAGCAAGGAAGGTAAACATTCGAGACTATCTAGCTTCAAATGCATTAATTTTTACTTTTATAGACTGTTATCAACAACTTATGGAATGATGGGTCTCAATAATATACCAATGAAAGGTGGCAATCCACCTGCGTTGTCTTGTATATTTGTTGATCATGATGCGCAGATTTATTCCTTCACTATTCCCTTTCACTTGGCACTCAGGTAAAAAGAGTTTAAACGATTGATGTGTTATTTTATACATCCAACAGACAGGATAATTTTTAATTACTGTCATCTACTATGTGTGTTTTGATTAGTGACAATGGAAATAATAAAATAAAGGATATGCATTTGCTAAAATCGCTTCAACGACTTCTCCGAGAAGAAAATTGTGATACCAAGGGTATAATGGATATACTAACGGAAGTGAAAACGCCCTCCATGATAAATCAAGGCTTTAGGCTCTTAGTTCAAAAATGCAAAAATACTGACATTTTAATAGCAACAGTAGATGATTATCTGAAAAGATTTTGTGATGACGGTAAATTAAACTCTGATTCCATTATACTTTTGCAAAATTTACAACGCCTAAAGTTTGTAATATTTTGTCATTTTTCAGGTGAAAAGGATTTTAGTTTGGTGTTTAGAATACAGACGTTATTAGAACTTTATTCCTCATTGGTGAAGTTTATAGAGCGACCTCCCTCCTATTCCCCTTCAGGTGGAGACAGTGAAAGTCCCACACATGAACAAGTACAATTTTGCAAAATACAGTTTGATCGTAAAAAATTATTTTTATTGCATAACATGATATTATTTTCAGACAATCCTCAAATGTATGCACGCTACAGACAAAGAAGTGAAATCTCTTCAAGACATGGCCAAGCGAGCTGATGTCGGCAAAAAACAGGATCACCAAAAGACAGTCAAATTTAAAGCAGAAGCAGATTTACCTCTGACAGTTAATGAATTTTTCTCTTGTATCAATCTTGAATTTGATGTGAGTAAGTCTAAATGTGCAAGTTCTTCGACGGGAGGTGTAAAGGTCAAATTGAATTTTAAAAGCGAAAACATTTCAAACATGGGTACGAGTCCAATCCATTTTACATTGTATGCGTTTAAACTTAAAGCATTTATTGTAAGCGATGCATTTTTTTCTTTGTAATTAGGAGCGCTTCTTTTTTGTGGTTGTCTAAATAATGACACGGATGTCAACGAATGGAAAAGTCGGGTAAAAAATGCAGAGTTAGTTCCATCGGAATTGCTTACTCTTTGCTTAAAGTTTTGGTGTCAGAACGCACTTGCTAGCAGTTCTTTTGTGAATGTAATGGAAAAGATGTATCACGTTATTAGAGGACTATCGGATTTAGAAGGTTTGTTTTATAGAAGAAATATATTTTAATGCTGTAGACATAATAACTCATAACTTGCAATTTGTAATGATCAATAATTATCGTCATAAAACCTTCAGGGAAAGAATCTGTGTTCAGCGACCATAGCCGTGTTAGTGTTTGGTGGGAAACTATTCGTAAGCAAATAGCAAGTTGTTCTCAAATCTTCCATGTGTATAGTTTTTCCATGGTTTGCCGCGCAGTGGCCGTGGACATACAACAGGAAATAGAAACGGAGGTCAGAATAGTATACTGAAATAGTATTTCAAAGTTTATTTCTTTTATCCTTGGTATGTAGCTAATAATGTTTTTGGACTATTTTGTCTATTTTAGAGCGCAAAGAAAATTCAGGAAAATACAAAGAAAGCTGAGGTTGATTCAGGCGAAGATGGTGCTGGTACATCGGCTTCCAAGGAAGAAGAGCCAGTAAATAGTAGTGACGGGGATGAGGAAGAATGGGAAAATGTTTCACTCGAGCTTATTCGATGGAACATACTTGTTAAGCAAATTGAAGATTTGAATTTGCTTACAATGGTAATATCACAAAGACCTAAACTTGAAAATCCGTTGTTGCCTGTGCTTCATCTGGAACTGCAACAACTTTCAGTTGTGGACTTACTTGATAAAGGAAAAGGTACTGAAAATGTCTTTATTTGCGTAACATTTTTTCTTTAGAATGTGGCTGTGTAACATTTATATATTACCGTAGGCTGCATTGCGGAACTTGTTGGGAAATGGTTGACTTCAATTGGTATTGATCCAAACTTGCTTGTCGATGAAAGCGAAGTAATTAAAAGGGAGTATATTCCTGAACCTGAGGTAGGTGACAAAAAATTTAAGAAAGAACGAAGTGGGTCAGAGGAAAAATCACAAACCATAGAAGTTGCACTGGAACCGACAATAGTTGAACCTTTGCATAAAGACAAAGATGTTTGCACAGTCTTGGGTACTTTGTAAAAATACTATTTAGATGACAGCAAACTTAATTAACATTTGAAATTTTTAGTAAAAAAGTTGAATGCTTAATATTCTCTTTTTGCATTATTTGTATACAGAACTGTTGAAGATTCTGCGAGAAAATTTTTCACTGAGTTTATCGTCCAGTATCATTTTATCGAACTATTGCTGGGAATACTGCCTTGAATGGAATAAGGATCCAGATCATGTTGAATATTATTCTGCCGCTATTTCCTGTTCTTCGGCTGTTCCTTGCCCGTTTATTAAACATGGTAATAAAATTGGTTAACTGTTAGCAAACGGGAACTAGTGCATGTCTGATTGTGTTTTGTATTACAGGTATGGTGTACATGATGTGGAGTACCTTTATAAAGAAACGACTTGCAGCAATCGTGTCTGTTGGTCGCATTGCAAAGGAAAGATTAGTTGAAAAAGTGAGCGGCTTCAGCACTGTTGAATTGAAGGAAAGGTTTTTAAACTCGTGCGTCACATTCTTGGACGATTATATGGTCACAACTGTTTTCTGTGATGAGGTGGGTCCGCCACCCACCACACCAACAAAGAAAAGTCATTGGGCTACCGATGTTTCTTCTGCGTCCTTAACTGATCTTGCATTGAATCAACCACATTCTAATTATGAAATGATCTTGTTACATTATCAACTTGCACTTACTGCACACTTTCTGTATGCATTCGGAATTAAAAAAGCTACCATGAAACCGATGAATCTCTTTGACACAAAGGTTTGATGCTCACTATTTACCTTCTGCTTTTTTCGAGATAATTTAAACCATGTGAAACAACGTTTGCAGTAACACCAACGGGTAAAAATATTTTAAAATTTCTTTCACAGGCAAGAATGATGTTTTTCTCTGTGATGAGCAGTCCTGCTCCGTATTCTAGTAATGTTGAAGTAGATCTCGCTTTGAAAGTTTTAAGAGAAGAGTTTCTGTGCCTGGTCATTAGTAACGCAATACATGCCATTCCTGAAGAATTAGATGACAATGAAAGTGGTCACGACTTAATGGTGATTATTATTATAAATTTACAAAGACGCTTATTATTACAAGACTATTATGTAAAGGTCATATAATATTTGTTTTTATAGATTATTCCTTCGCAAGAGGGTGTCATTGAATGTCAAAATTGGATTCATAAATGTTTTGAGTTGGCCCGGACATGGGGACTAGAACTTGACAATCTTCGTATAAACCAAGTGTGCGAATTTTATTCAAGTGGTTTCGATTATTTAGGTCTAGAGGTTAGTATCCGCATTTCATTGTGTTATTGCATTTTTTCTATATTTTCTAATCAATTTTGTAATCTTCATAGAATATTGGAAGTGTAAGTTGTCGGGATGTGCTGGGTTCCAAGTTATTAGTAATCGCTGGGATGCGAGTCAACTACATAATTCAAATGAATCGCGATTGTATAACTGAAATAATATCTTCTCTTAGCACAAATTTGACTAATTGGTTAAATAATTTGGTAAGTGATATTTCTTTGTTATTATTCCTGTCTACGTATAAAATATTTTAATGGTATTTATTAAATATTTGTAGAATATGAGATTTAAAAAAAGTTGTAATATTATTTTCAGAATTATAGTCAGTTGAGGTGTTTGCGGTTCTCCAAATCGTCTGTGACTGAAATGGCTCATCAAATCATTCAGTTGATACCAGAATCCAGTTATGATTACAAGTTAGCAGAGGAACTACTTCGATCAAGCAGCTTTTTTTGCAATTAATTATTTATATGTTCAATGTAAACTCTGATATTCCATATTAATACGAATCCAATGCACGCGTTACCTATATTGAATAAAAATGATATAAACAGTCGAAAACAATTTCCTTACTATGGTGTATGGGGTGTACTGATTTTTTATACTCTTTATCGTCTACGTCTACAATTAAATTAAAATCCAAGTCATTTTTCGTGAAGTACCGTTCCCCCTTTCATAAAGTTTTCCGTATAGGTATTAACTACCCAGACGATGAAAAGTAGCAGTGACATTGCTGAATGCAGTGGTATTCCATTTCCATTCCTCGTTTTTCTTCCCATGTTGCCCTATGTTGTTAGTCAAGCAGGGTCAAACATGCTACGGGGCCATGTAAGATTTTACATATTTCACTAAACCTGCTTTCAAATTGCTGCAAATAAATCACTAAAACTTACAATTAGGAAGATTTAGCATATATAGGCCCTAGCGAAATCTTATTCCCAAGTTTTCAGAAACTGTTGCATTCTACAAATCCCGTGTCAAATATTTCTTCCTTCCAGTTTCCTCATGATTCTCAAGTTTCCTACTCTAGTAATTTGGGTATGATTCTCAAGTATCCAGTCATTTGGGCATGATTCTCGAGTTGTCTAGCCCCTCAGAGACCACTCCCTCAGGCTTCCCCCTTTTGGTGATCCAACCACGTTTTTATGGTGGACTGGTCCACCCTTTTTGTGATCGTTTGGTCTTGCCCGTTTTTTTGGTGGGTAGGTCGGTTAGAGTGAACAAGTAGTGGCCCCCAACTTTTATTGTACCAATCGATAGGACTTCGTCTGAAACGTCCACATCCAAAATATTAGACCCGGACGCCCCCCAGAAAAAAAGTTATGGGGGTACAAGTTTCAAAAAACTTGGAAAAATTTTAGATTATATTTT
>JAHZMT010005204.1:0-13954 GCA_027743785.1 Sinhomidia bicolor
AACTTACCATATTTTACTTGCTCCAGAATGTAAATACTCAACCCAAGGTAGACCATGAGGATCTCGATACCAACAATAGGAAGTAAACAGCATTGATACGTGCAGTGTTGGAACTGTTGCACCTATGTAATTGCAAAAGAAATCATCGAACTATAAATCACTGGAACTGACATTTGCTACGTGCAAACAAGAAAGTTAAAGAAAAAGTAAAAGTTACAGAAAGCTACAACACGACGACCCAAACTTACCCATAACTGGACCCATACTTCGTAAAACAGAGCCAGCATTATTAGCAAGTACTTTTAGATTCCATGGATGTTTAGACGAAGCCTTTGGAACTGGGAATCCCCATCCGACGCCAGCACAGTCAATACTCCCAGAGTAGACACACAAATGTTTTTTCCCTTCTCTGACAATTTTCCAGTACTCTTCTTCAAGCTCTTGTATAGATGGCTCCTTGCCATTTGGAAATATCATTCCTACCGTGTTTCTGGCTGTTCGGTAATAAGAACTTAGTGGAGTCCCTTTCCCCTAAATAAGCAAAAATATGCAAAAATGCATAGGTATTTCAAAAAATCACATGCACTGCATAATATACTGACCATATCTGCATAAACGGTAGGGTATACCTTAATAACACAGTCATCCAATTCATCCATGGTATCCTCATCTGAAGTCTCGTCTTCAGATGATTCATCAGTTCTTTCCTGAAGCTTTTGCTGCCGTGTCACCCACTTTTCTTGTACTTGTCCCATTAACTTTTTTCGCTCTTCCTCAGATAGAAGATCAAAAGGAAGAATGTACTTTACATAAACTGAGTCCAGTTTGGTTGCCCTGTCATGTGTACCCTTTGGTATGTGTATACGGTCTGCGACATCGTTCCATTTCTCTTTTTCTATCACTTCTTTTAATCCCCCAAAAGATTGTACTGTTTGATACAGAGTAGAAAAATCTATTTCTAACCCCCCAATTACAGGAACAGAAGACACGTCAACGTCTGAGCGTTTCAAATGCTCCTTTATTGCCTCCGTTTCCTGCACGGTAGGTCCCCACCTTTTGAACATTTTGTGAATGTAATGGTTGTATGCAGTGAACCTCATGTCATCATTTACATTACATTCAGGCTGAAAGATTTATAGACAAAAATCAAGTATAAAACGAATACGTCAAAACATGAAGTCATGTTAATAAAACAGTTACACTAACCCGAAAACTTCGAGGAGGGACGATTCGAGCCATTCCATATTTTTCTGCTTCCGGTTGAATTTTGTCAAAGTATTTCAAGGGATCTTCAAATTCTTGTTCTGTTGGATGATACGTAGGTGCTTCAGCCAATGTCTTGACGGAACTAGACTTTTTACTCGCTGATTTCTTGCTTTCTTCATGATGTGATTTCTCATTTGCATTAACTGAGCTAGTGCTGGAGGGTCTGTCAGGCGTCTTACGATGACCAACAGAAGGACTCTGAGACTTTCTAATTGAAGACGAACATGAAACCACTTCTTGTTTGATTTGATCTAAACGGATTAAAGGCACACAAGGACTACTTTCTCCTTTGTTGTCTTTGCTGGGAGGAGTTGAGGACATAATAGGAGTATTTACGGGAGATGTTTCCTCGTATGTATCTGGTCTTTCTAGTTTCACATTCAAAAGCTTATCGAATTCGTTACTTTCCTTTGGAGGATAGCTCTCGCTGTTTCTCTGTGAAGGACCAGTGGAAGCACACTTTTCCTTTTCCCTGCCTTCGTTTGCATCAGGTTTTCTGCAATTTCAATAAAATTATTCATATTACTGGTTTAAAGCTATGTAATAAATATATAAAAATGAAGTTATCATCACAAATAAAAATGCGAGAAATTTACTTCTTAAGCTTTGAAGACACTCCCACGTATGTAGCTGGATTTGAGTCCTTTCTTACAGTTAAAGGACTGGAAGGTGTTGGTAGAGTACTTGGTTTATTTTTCTTTTTTCCAGGTTTCTTGGGCTCCTCGGAATGGCTAGTGGATTGTTTCTTACTGGAGCTGGAAGTACTATTGTTATTACTACTACTACTGCTACTCCCTGTACATGCGTTTGGTTTCTGCGGAGGAAGCTGCGTTTTTACCGAAGATCTATCAAATTTAGGTACAATTGAAACGTTCGGAAGATTTCTGATAATTGACTCAGGATTATAACTTTGCATGTATGCGGAAGTTGCATTGGAAGACGAATGCTGCTGGTGATGGTGAAGATGCTGGATATCTCTCATGCTTTGTTGAGAAACTGGTACAGAAGTGCTATGCTTTTGCTGATGATGGTGATGATGAGATGATCGAGAATGCAATTGTTGAGGCTGTTGTTGTTGTGGCACTGTACGCGGATGAACGATTGATACCGGAAGTGAATTTGCCTGTGAGCGCATAATGTCATTAACGCCCATTGTTGGGCCAGAGGTAGTTGTTGGATGCAATGTTGGAAGTCTAAACGCTGAGTAGTGATTTCGTACCTCGGCAGCTGCAGCGGCTGCGGCGGCGGCCGCCGCAACACTGGTCGGGGTGTGTTGTGCCCAGGCTCCAGGTGGCCTAGATAATAAGCTTGCTGTTGGTGGCGCACCAAGTAAAGGCACTGAACCGAGTTGGGGATGTGGTCCCATTCCAAAATGACTGAAAGATCCAGTAAAACTTGAATCCGTGGCACCGACAACAGGTCTCACAAGTGGAATGTCTAAGTTGGTGGCGACAGTACGAATATGTGTTTGAAGAGAGGTAGCCGTCATTGTGGCACCTCCTGGACCTAGACAAAGGGGTGGTGCTGGCGGTAGCAAGGAATTTGGAAAACTGGGTAGCGTGGGCATCGAAACTGGGATACTTAGCGTGCTTAGTGGACTAGTCAATTCACTTGTAAAATCTACTCCAGCGTGACCTGTTGTGCTACTCCCAACGAGATGTACACTGTTGACAAGGTGCGTGTGGCCAAAATGTATTGGTGGTGGAGGAAAAAAATCGGAAGTAGTAGGTCTGGTCGAGTAAGGTACAAATGGCACAGAGGAGCCACCCAGATTTATATGGTGAGAAGTGTAAGTGAGACTGGATGTTCTACTGGTTAGCGGAGGCAGTGGAAGTGGGATCGAAAGGGGTACGTGTTCAGGTTGTTGGAGAGGAGGACGATGAATGTGTTGTGGTTCGGGTACGATTGGTGGCGATGGACTAGCTCGTCTTGTGTGGTGGTGGTGGTGATGATGATGATGGTGGTGATTAACATTGCCATGAAGAGCTGCGGGGTTATTGATAACTTGACCAATTTCTTGAATTTCGTCATCTTCTTCTTGCGCTTCACGTAATTCTGCTCGTTGTTGCTCGCTAAGGGGTAATTCAATTCCTTTCGATCTAGTTACTGTTTCCTTTGCTAACGCTTCTGTTTTCAATTTTCTTTCTTTGTTGCGTTTTTCCTCTTTTTGCCTTTTCGCCTCTTCTTGGCGTCTTCTTTCTTCGTCTTGCTTCCGTCTCTCCTCTTCCTGTCGTCTTCTTTCATCGTCTTGCCTCCGTCTCTCCTCTTCCTCTTGCCTTTTCATCCCTTCTTGACGCTTTTTCTCTTCGTCTGCACGTCTTCTCACCTCTTCTTGTATCCGTTTCTCTTCATCTTGTCGTTTTTTCTCTTCTTCTTCCTCTCGTCTTTTCGCTTCTTCTTGTCGCAGTTTCTCCCGTTCTTCCTCTTCTTCCTGATCCAAATCAACTTGAATAGCTATGTCCACCTTTGGAACAGGCTCGGGGGGATCCTCATCTTCCTCCTCGTCACTTTCAAGCTCTGAATCAGAAGAGGCTGTAGGCGAAGTACTACTGGAATGGGACGGACTGGCAACCGATGTTGGGTTAACATTGTCCATTTCCTCTAATTCATCATCATCTTCTTTTAAACTCTCTTGAGCACTCATATCCGGACTTGGGACAATCTCATCATCTTGCAGTAACTCTATTTCATCACTTTTTTCAATACTTTTCTCTATTTCAGATGCAATAGATTTACCGTCGTCACTTTCACTTCTCGACCGAAGTTCAACAGGACTCGAACTAAGAGACCTCCGAGAAGAAGGACTTCTTGTGCCTTTAAACTCATTAATCAGTTCGGCCACTCTTTTGACCTTGGCTTTGCTCCCCTTTGAACTTGGAATAGACATGGGCGAAGCTGTGCATTCCCTCTTTGCAACTGGCTTCTCTTCTCGCTCTTCCTCCTCAGTCTGCGAATCTGACTCAATTCCATTCACATCCTCTTCCTCGTCTCTATCGTCTTCATCATCATCATCATCGTCGTCTCCGTCGGAACTGCTGTGACTTTTTTCAGACGGCTCATCATCAGAGGATGAATAATTGCGATTCCTCCTTCCACGTGACACAACTTTTGCTGACTTTCTTGCAGCTCCTGCTGTGTTTTTACTACAGGTCATCATTAAAATCCGACGCCTCTCTGCAGCAGAGGTAGAGTCTGGTCTACTGGTACTATCTACTGACCCGCTACTCCGACTACGAAGCACTCTGGGCATAGGCTTTTCTTTTTCTTTCTTCTTCTTTTGAACTGCAGGTGACTTCTCCCTAGATTTCTCTTTTTCCGATAGCTTATTATATGATTTATTTGATTTATTTGTGTCCATTTTGGAGGAAGACTTTTGACTTTGATTCGGTTGCTGATGCGAACGAAGTCGACTACCGGAAGAAGAGGATTTTCCTTCCTTCTTTTTAGGATTGGTTGTGCTCGTTCGTTTCAAAGATGCATTGTAGTGTTTCTCCAAAAATTTCGTCTCGGAAGAACTTGTGTCGCCTACAGACGATTCTCTGTCCTCTTCATCGCTTTCTGCGTTACTTTGATCCTCATCAGAACTGAAATCCTTATTCAATAATCCCAAGTATATAGCTGCCGTTTCTTTTGTTTTCCTGGAAGGTCGTCCCTTGTTAAAACTAAAAGCAGCAGAATAGTTTATAATTTAAAATTTTTTTTTTCATTGGATATTTCTATGCGCAAAAATAATGAAACCACTGATAATTTTCAACATACCCCGAAGATTTTCGTAGAGATGATCGCGTCACATGGCTTGTACTAGATTTACTTTGCATAGAGTTTTTATTAGCCCCAGGCTTTTTGTTCAGAGTTGCTTTGACTTTTGCATTATTTTTCTTGTATTTGGCTAAAATTTTCTTTTTCTTAACGTTGACATTCCACATGGGAAGTTCTCGTAAAGGTGATTTAGTATGGCGGTGAGAAGATCTTGTTCCCATTCGTCTTGTTGGAGAAGACGACTTTTTCTTTTTTGATGACGAAGATGTTTGCTGCTGCTGGTGATCAGGTTTGGGTTTGGTTTTAGTTACCACCTCCTTACCGTTTCGCAGTGAGCGTGTGGTAGTGGGTTCAGGTTCATCTTCGCTTTCAGACGATGATGATTCTGCTGACGAAGATTTTTTAGACTCTGATGAGTCAGATTCTGCGGAAGTGAAATTAAAATGTTGTAAACTAATGCAAAAGTTAACTCATTACAATCAGCCACCAAAATTCTATACATTATTTTTATATACCTGAACTAGATGATCGTCTTGATTCCAGCGGTTTAACCGGTGAATGAGCTACGCCTAAAATAATATCTGGGGATGGTGCATTTCGTGAAGGTGCTGGTTTCCTGGATAGAGAAAAATAAATGATGCAGCTATGACCAATGCAAAACATTATCTACAGTAATAATTTTTAAAGCTTTTTTACGTTTGTGGACGAGCAATCGGTTGATTACGCTTCCGTTGTAAAGGACTCGTTTTCAGAGGTCCTACTGCTGTTTTTGCTCTTGACCTAGTGAGTACCATACTTCTTTCTTTCACTGCAATATTCAAATATTCAAAAAATGCTATCAATATTAGCAGAATATAGTAATCTCATAAAAATAACTAACAGACATATAGAAACATGGGTCGCTACCTTTTTTAGTCAGCATTGTTATAAGGGATTTGGCAGGTCGCACACTTGCCAATCTTTTCTCTTGATACTTCAACTTTAAAGCGGTCATTGCGAATTTTGCATCTTGCTCGTTGATGCGCGATGTGCTTGGCGAAATTTGTGGAGTAGCTGCAGCAACAACTGCTTTCTTTGTCGCAATTTTTCCAGTGCCTGCGATTACTTTCTTTTGCATAGTGGTGCTAGCACCATCTTTCTTTGCGTTTCCACTTGTTGTAGAAACTTCATCCGTTTTCTTTTCTTTTTCTGATGTACTTGAACCAGCAGCAAGTTGCTTTTTTGAAACAGAACTAACAGAAGGTGAATTTCGTTTACAGTTGGCTACCGATTTTATGGACTGCTTTCCATTGCGAGTTCCTGTCATGGTTGGTGGTGGTAATATGACTCCGTTGTTTCCGCAACTGTTAGCTGTGGTACGTGAAAGACCGCCGTTTGCAACGGACGTTGCAACGCTACTACTAATCGACACTACATTATGCGAGGTATCTGTATTAGTACTTCCTACTCCAGTAGAAACGGATAAAACGGATTCTTTGGACTTTTTGCTGTGCAGATGAATATCTTCTACTTGTAGAGGCTGCGAGTAATTAAAATAGTCAAGCTCGGGGGGAAGAGCAGGAGTTCCTAAAAAAGGGTATTTAATTTAATTTGCTCTACAAGTTTTCATACTATTTGCCAGTGCATACATAATGTTCAAGTCTTTTTACCCCGGAAGCAAAGAAAGGTCAAAAAGTCCTCAGTCTTTGGTCTCTTTAACGGAGGCGAAATAGGCGTCAAAACACGTTTTCTGAATTTAGCTGCATCCTTTGTTGGTGTAACTGCAGGACTGTAGCCGGCATGAACAGAAGAAAGTCCTGAGCTACCAAAGGTGGTACAGGCTCCCTGAGCAAATTTTCTTTGCGCGTGAATGCGTGGTCCATTTGTGAGTAAGCTGCAAAATGCAACAGAGAGCTATTACTTCAATGCATTCTTTTTTGAATGAACAATTTAGCATGCTATCACTATAATAATAAAATTTGACAATTATATCATCTCAATAAGGCAGTCACGTTACCCCGATTTCGGTGAAGGAAGTGGCAGTGTATTATTTCTTGTTGTTTTAACTTTTCCCCGTCCCCCTCCCACCAGACTTGCCGCTGCAACGGTAAGAGGTCGAGGTGCAGGTCGTGAGAACTTTGCGTTACTTGTTGTAGTAGCATTTTTACTAACTCCTCCAGACTTTTTACCATTTCCAGTTGCTACACCTGTAGCAGCCAATGATTTCTTTTTTGATTTTGGCAACGCTTTTGCCGACGACACAATCACCATTTTTCCCAATCTCAATATTATTATTCAATCTCGATTTTGTAGTTCTTTTGTTTCTTTCCATTATCCAGGTAGTCTTACTGACTCTTCTGTTTATTAATCTTTACTACTCGTAGCGAGCTATACATTACCTCTCTTTTTCACATTCACATCTCTCTTTTTGCATAAAAAAATCTTTCCTTTGTAGCATTACAGCATGACTAACTGTGCGAAAAATTCCTAGAACAGAAATTCCTAGAATACAATTCACACGAAATAAAAATTTTGCAACTGCTTAACATGAAGAAGTACGACAAGTTCAACAAATGTTACTGTTAGTCAAAGGCAACGGAATATTTGTGTTATAAGGCTGCGAATTGAAAAAACAATTTGCGTGCGTGCCATGCACGTCTCCTCCATCCGTGAGCTGGAGCACTCCAAATTTATACCTAGATCACTTCTTAGAAATTTGCGCAAATTACTGTTATTGTCATTTTGCAACATTTAATGTAAACACTCCATAAACTGTTTTGTTTCCCATGTCTCTCACATGGTGCAAAGTGTTTATAATGTTCCAAAAAACGATATGTATTGCATATTTGTACTTAAAAGCTTTTTCTTGTATTAACATGTATATTACAGGAAATTATGATTTTTGTCAGAGGTTTAAACTATCTTGGTCATGCTTAGCAGCAGCAGCAGCAGTACTCTAGTATTTACTCAAACAACCTATTCAACAAAAAATCAAGTGGTGGTGGTGGTGTAAGTTTCGTGGCTGCCTCTGTTCTATACAGGAAAGCGCTGTGCCTTTATTATCATGAAGAAATACCAATATTATGCACAGGTGTGAAATGTGAATACTACTCATCCTGCTGTTGCTAGAGCTGTGTGCTCAAATTTTTACAAGCTTTATTGTCCTTGTCTTCTTCATCGTCAAACAGACTCCGCACGTAGGCTCAGGCTCATTGTCAGAAAACAGAATATGCTGGTATATGTATATATTTTTGAAAGTAATCTTTAGACGATCTAAAAGTAGTACTGTTTGTGTTGGTATATGTATGACTCTCTCTGCTATATATATTGTATAAAACAAGTCCAGTCTTTAAGTTTGGAAAAGTATGGAAACGTCATTTTTCGTTGCTTACAGATAAATGGGGAAAGGAGTAGCATAAACTATAGAGTTATTATGTCAAAAGTATATGTACATAGCCTCTTTTTTGCTGCTTTGTTTCGCATCAAGTCTGCATATGTGTGTGTGCTATTGCTAGATACGCATACGCTTTCCGTTTTTTGCATTGTCTGTTATTATTTTGTCCCTTCTCTCTATCATCGGATATGTAAGGGTTGATCAGATTCTGCTTGAAAGCTGTATACTGAAGAGAACAAGAGATTTATAAGAAGGGGGTTACTTTTTGTCATTTTTTGGATAAGAAAACGGTGCATCATTATGGTTATGCTTGCTGCATTGCACACACATACATCTAGATGCATCTGCCGTTGTACAATAAATATGACCGTGGTCTGTACTTTTATCTTTGTGCGTATAGCAGATAAGCCTGATGGATTTGTAAAAGATATTGTATATCAAAAGATAAAAGATGCTTTCTCTATAGATATAATATTCAGAAAATTCATATTTAGTTAGTAATATGTTGGTAGGTGGTGGTGATGTACAGAGACGATTTGTTGTACTCTGCAGTTGATGAATATTTTGTGCTCCCTGGGGTCTATCAGGTTTTGTAGATAGTCTGTGTTTGGGACTGGAGACAATGATTACATTGTAAGCAACAATGTAAGCATATACAGGCAACTCCAACAAAGCGTGATTATATTTTCATCAGGGTTTTTATTTATCGTAAAGTTCAAACAATGAGAAGGACGGGATAACCAAACTTGTGTTGCACTCATCAATGTGTCATTATTGTCTAACTAGGTATTTATATATCAAAGCTTTAGGAGAAGAACAAAAGCTAAAAAGCATAATAAACTGTGATATAACTAGTGATATTACTCTTGGTTATGTTGTTTGTTTCTTTCGTGAAATGTTTAAATAAAATTATATTTTCCATTTTTATTTCAAATGACTATATAATTACTTAAGATTTAACATACCTACCTATTTGCATACATATTTACGCACTAGGGACAACTTTTAAAAGTTGAAAACAATGTATGCAAATGCACACATACAACAAACTAACAACTTTGAACGTCAGATACACCAATTGTAGCCGTTCTATTTAACAGTTCTATAACCAATTATGGACGTTTTTTAAATTGAAAATTAATGATCTACATTTCCAAAAAAATATATTTGTACTTTAAGATTCCTCCAAGTTTGCAAAATTCCATGCCATTTGTTGCAAGATTTATGTGTTAATCTTGAACCATGTCTTGCCATTCTGTGTTTTTAATTATTGCTAATAGAGTTGTTATGTTTTAAATGAAATCCTATGATTTTATTATCTCTACATATTTTTTTTTTAATGTTATTTATTGTTTTCTTCTTTCACATGATGCCGAGTTCGAACAAGAATGCAAAACAATTCATTATTACAAAGTAAAAAAATAAAATTGACAAAAATGTGCATACATAGGGATGTATTTAGGATCCAGTTAACTTGATTGACGTCATGTAATGTTATCAAAAACAATATTTTGTTCCAGTATTGCTTGGTGTGATCCAATTCATTTATGATGGTGAAAGCCTTGTGTGTGAACAGTGAAGTACTTATGTATGTATATTTACATATTTACATTCATAAGGCGCTTACAATTAAAAAGAAAAAAAATGAATATAAAATTTCGTTTGCTACAGTTTACAGTACATAGATGACAGTATCTTTCCTTCCAAAGATAAAAGACAGTATATAATTAATTTAACTTGTCTTATACATAAAGTGTTTTGTAATCGTGTGAATTACAGTACGTATAGTATAGTACACATACAAACTCATATTAGGATAAGTTTTATGATATGATAAACGAAAACGACTACATGTGTACTTACCTAATTATACCTAACTATATAAATAAGGACAACTGCAATAATAAGCAATCAATTTACTGGAATTGTTGTGTCATCCAGTTTTCTTTTTACGCAGCAAATGTCAATTCAATAGAATTAGCCAAGGCCAATATAACTAAAGAAACACCATCGAAACGCGTTTCGATGGTGTTTCTTTAGTTATATTGGCCTTGGAATTAGCCTTTAACAAATTGTAAATATTTCTTCGAATTCTATTGTTTCATTTTTTTGCACCATATAATTCGCCATGAAATATAACTTACCTATTACATAGTATAAATGTATATGTAGATACCTACATAGAAATTGTTTCGTTTTCTACTGCGACTATCGTTGGCACTCCACCGTTCACATAGGTTTACTTTATTATTCCCATGAACATTTTCGAGAAATATCCTAAGTACTCTAATTTAACTAAAATTTTAAAAACATACAACGATGACGATATTTCATCATCTGCATTTATTTGTAATATTACTAAATACTATTTTGTACTATTTAAAATATTACAGGCATTTGTCCTTTCTTTCAGATAACCTTACGCCCCAGTCAATCCAAAGTAAATACTATGGTATGACGCTATACTGGCTGGAAATGGGAAACACCGCACCGGTCCATCTTGTCAGCTTGTAATGGCAATATCAAAAGTTTCGAGTAAATACAAATATGCTAAAGTCACGCCGCCGGTTTCTACAGGATGTCGTTGAGTAATTTATTGCTATCAAAAAGGCACCGCACGTGGTACAAGTTCATAAAATTTGTTGAAATATTTAAGATCTAAATGTACAAGTTCCATTTATTTTTTTGTAAAGCGAAAAGAAATTACTTACTTACACATTCCATCCTACAATATTGCTACAAAATTATTACCAGTAAACGTTGCGCACAACATAATGTATTAAGAAAAATAATCATAGACTTGTTTTCTTAAATACGTTTGCAACTGGTACAAACATTGGGTACTACTGCATACTGGCAAAATATAGTAGCAGTAATTGACACATTGACAATATAAAGCAAACTGCACTTCAGTGAAGTGCCATTGTACTTATAGCAGAAAAATCTGCTTCCTTCCAGATTAATTTAGTTTTGTTCGGTTTATTAAACTAACTGCATAAGCATAACTGAGATGACTGTTGTTTATGTAATGTTTAATAATGTTGTTTGTACCTCAAATTGTACCAATTAACAAAAGGAATTTATGAATTCAAGAAATAGCAAATTGATGATTTATTTTAAAACTCTTTTTAAAAATAATAATTAATTTTTATGCATTCGTCAGAACTCATTATCAATATTTTTATGTGCAGCTGTCAGTAACATTTATTCACAAATTTTGTACATGGGTAAATATTAATGTATAGAGACAACAAATATGTATTAATCTTTTCAAAGCAAAAGTAGCCATTTTCGTATCTTCCTTTTGAAGAAATGAGTTTCATATAGCGATTAGCGACTGAACTACAACTGCCGCCATGACTCAAGATATGCTTTTATAATTTTTGCTTTTATGGACAACGCATCAACAAAACTGTAGATATTACAGTTGCGGGATGTACTTTGTAATTTTTTTAGAAATTGAAAAAGCAGAAGTGAAAAACAGGCAAAGGCCTAGGATTACTGCATGGATTACATTTATTTTTTGCATCATACTTGGTGAATCACATGGTAAGCATGTTTTGATTATTTTTAATAATTCATGTTAATCATTTATTAAGATCTATTTAAGCATAAATATAATAATGCTATTTTTTAACTAAACTTTATTTTTGTCAATGTCATGATGACTCATACTTCCTAAACGTTTCAAAATCCAAACTCAACGTTTCAAAATGTCTTATTCTGAAATACCTTCGTATTTAATTTTTATGACTTTTGCTTCCTGTCTTTGGATATTTTGGTAATATAATGCACCACTGTTGATTCGGATGTTCTTGCACACCTGCATTTGTAATAGACATCTGCTTCGTAAGTCTGAGAATTTTCAACTTGCTAAAAGCTTCACAATGGCCTATCTTCCTGGAATCTAACATTTTAACACGTGTTCTGGCGACGAAATGGAATATCCAATAAAAAATACTATTAAGGTATCATTAAAACTTATAGCAGGTCAAATGTGAGAACAAATTTACATGCAACTTTTTTAGAAAGGAAAAATGTTTGACTGTGTGCTACAAAATTTCAAAGGCATGACGCAATGCAGTATTAATGAAGACCGTGGCTAATAGAGAAATGTTCAAATGTTACAACTTTGATGACATCACATTATTGTGTTGCTTACCATTTCATTTTTACATTAGGATTAAAAAGTTTTTTGATTTTTTTGCATCTTCATTCGCATTAGTGTCGATTCATGATATTATTATTTTCGGGAATCTACTAACAAATTAAAAACGTAAAAATTATTTTTATCAGTTAACATATATTGAAAATTTAAGGTTTAACAATGAAAATAAAAACCCAAATTTGTCAGATTTTTATGAATATAGTTCTATGTAAATATAAAATGCAGTGATTTAGACTAGACTGTTTTTTTTCCTTTTAGAGGTTTTAGTTTTATGATAATGTAAAAAGTTTTTAACTTTTAGCATTACTCCTTTTACATTTAGACTCCTACATTTGCCCCTGTGCATGCAGCTTCAAGTACTTTCTCGGTATCCATATTCTCAGATGCCAAAGTCCTTGTCATTAAGAGAACAAATAGAGTGAGGTTTCAATCGACATGTTTTGTATATAACATTAAGCTTGAACATTTTTCAGACAAAGATTTGGACGTAGACAATTGAACGTTTGGAAAAGTCTTCTGCAAGCAAATAATGTGGAAATAATGACTGCTCGACAAAATGCAAATGTGTTTTTAATTCGAGGTACATGGTTGATGACCAGTGTTTAACTATTTTGTGACCCCAACAAAGGACCGATTCGCACAGCAAAGCATACAAGATTGTGTGTGGAGTGTCTTTTATGTTATTATGTTTATGTTTTCACTTTATTCTCAAATTGATAACTGACTTATCTAGGTATTTGAAAAAACTAAAAGTAGTTGTAAGTAAAAAATTTATATGTATATTATTCTCTCATTTACCGTGTTCTCTGTACAAATAACGTACAATGAAGACTTCTGACCATTGCAGTGACCATTATATTCTTTAAAGCAATTATAAAATGTATGTTCCCAATCAAATCACTCACAACATACCTACCTATTAACTTGCTTTGCACTTCGATACGTTGTGTATGATCTATATTTAAATAACTCACCCAACTCAACAAACATAATGATCAACTAGAATGCATTCACTATTGACTATATCAATATTCACTCATAATCAGTTCTACTTGCTACTGTTAGCGTTTATACTCCAACTACCTAATCAGATCAGACTGACTGAAATGACGAACTTGCTCGCAAAGAGCTCAGTTATCTGTAGGAAACAGAAGAGGTGACAACTTGCTTCACTGAAGCTGGCTCGGCTCTGCACTCTTCACCGCAGTCTCAGAAAAGACATCAATAACTAAATTAACTTTTCATTAATTTTCTTTTAGTGCTAACGTTTCAAGTTCAATAATAAATTGTTCAAATTTTTTGGTCATTGGATTTTTCTCATAAATTTACAGGTAATAAATAATAAATAACTAAATGTTTTTAAACTTATAACATGTCATCATTGGTAC
>JAHZMT010005205.1:0-11765 GCA_027743785.1 Sinhomidia bicolor
CTAGAAATGCAGAGGTAACTATAAACACGGATGCTAGCAACGGTTGTCCAATGCAGTTTGAAGGAAACTGCTGAAGAAGGATGGAGAAAACATGGAATAGTGACTGGCCTATTTTCTTTCGGTGAAACTGTACGTAGCAGAGCAATGACAAAAACGTGAGGCCCACAGCTATCCATAAGTTAACTTGAAATGACATTTTTAAAGCGTCTCCAATTTTAAACGCACTTTTTACTGGTTCGTATGCAAAAAAGCGCATTTTAGTGTCGAATAACATGGCATATGATACACCACTGGAAATATCGGTGACAGAGAAATCAAAAATTTCAGTTTTTGAAATTGTTCCTTTGAGAAAATAGCGTTTGATTTCATATGGATTGTGTACGTTTGATCCGAATGTTAGCGTAATATTTAGGTATTTTGCCATTTGAGCCAGTAGCACACGCTCCTGGTGGGCACAGAATACAGATATTCTGTTTTTTAGATGCAGTACAAAAGCACGATTTTGGGAAACAAATTGCTCCGCAATGTAGAAATATCTGCCGCTATAATACTTGCATAGAAAGCCTTGCATCAATTTGTGAGAGATACCATTGACCTCTACATTGTAAACTGGATATTGGATTTGCCAAGTTTTGAAAGGAAAAACCCAGTGGTATATCCAGCGATACAGTGTAGATCCGGGCTGGAACGGCTGGTTAATGTAGTACATCCTTATGTATTCCTCATAGCAGCTGATGCATAGCCAAGTTGAACGATAAATGTTGGCAGTTGTGGTGTCGCAAAACAATATAAAGGTCGGATAAGGAGTTGCGTACATTGTTGAGCGAGTTTGAGGCAAGGCTTTGTTCGAGTCTTCTTTTTGGCTAATGCCAAATATAAAAGTGTTTCCATCTTTCAAAAAGAATCCGCGTGTGGCGTGAAACAATATGTGGTCCCACTGTTTAAAATGGAATTGTTCAGTGATGGGAAAGTCGTAAACAAGTTTTCTCTGACCAAGTACATTTGTTTCCATGAGAACCAGGCTGCATGTATTGCTTTTGTATGTTATCTGTCTGTACATTGAGGCGGTACTTGTTCTGTAGACAGCTGCAGTGTACTGATCATCATCTGTAATATCATCACGCATGTCAGTAACAGTCCACACCAAATTATGAGTTTCCTTGTAGTTTTTAGCCTGTATTAAGTTCAGCAATATGTTGCTTTGGGAAATGTGCAAGTGGTTGCCTTCGTTTTTGAAATGGTAATACAGGTTGTTTCGAACTAGGTACACGTTGCAATATTGAAACCTTTCAAAATTCATTTCTAGGAGAAACGAATCAGTAAAATGTTGTAAAATAGAAAGAAAAAAAGAGAATCGGAATAAGGTAAATACAGGTGAATATGCCATTGTATTATCTGTATAGATAAAACTATGCTTGGTTTACATATATGTAGCTACAACAGGCTCAGTGGTATTACTACTGAAACTAACTGGTAGATTGGACAACACGCAAACACTATTCTATGCATAGGTATTTAATAATTAGGTTGCGTAGTATTTAACTTCTGTATGTGAAATTCTGAGTTTGTCCGTCTGTCCGTCAACAGGATTACTAAAACACTATAACAACTATTCATATTCGATTACCTCCAATCGATAGCTAAACTTATGTTTCTGCTCTGGTACAATTTTCAAACTCCTTGCTAATCAGAAACCGTTAATATTTAACAGTATCTTGAAGGACTACTGTTTTCTCTTTATATGTTATACGTTATACATTGAATGTTATGTAATTGACGTTATAAATTATACTTGAGCTTATCAAACAACGTCCTTCGCTACTTCAGAACATTTCGACTGTTTGGTTTGTTTCAATTTTAATAGGCACCAGAGCGAGGGGCCAGTTATCAAGAAGTGCGATGAGATCACTCAGTTAGTCTGTCCATCGTGTCGTTCGTCCATGTACTCAAAAACTCGACTACGGTTAAAATCTTTTGGATTATGTTTTTCCCAACCACATACTGGTATTTATTGCTCGGCTAAGATTGTTAGCGACGACCGTTAAAAACCGCTACTATTTATATTGCTACATACAATCTTCATAATGTAGCTAGGATGCAGGATATTAAATGCTAATTTTCTCCAAATGTTTCGATAATAAATAATTCAATTGAATGTCAATTTTAACACAAAATGCGGCATATTAGATTACAAGAGGCTTCCCTTTTATGCTTGTTTGAGCGCTCCTTATTTATAAATTAAGGGGTTTCGTTTTTAATCTATTTGGGCGTACTTACTATTATCTATACTATATATCTTACTTACTACTATTGGACGTATTACTTACAATGGTTTCACGCGATATCCAATTACGTACAATATATGTAGGAAGCTCTGTAAGACTGACTATACTGTATTTGTCATTTCGTAAACGTATTCTTAATTGTAAAACCGGAGAGCTTCTAATTGTTTTTTGCCAAACTTAAGTTTTGCATAATAGAAAAGTAAAGATGTAATTAAATAACTATACTTTAATTCAGCAGATATTGATCACTTTTTACTATCACAGTACAATACAGACATTTATTTCCAAGTGCTCTGTTGACACTAGGGTTGCCGGTTTTCGTTTGTCTCTGTATTTCCTCCTTCGTCTTTAACTTGAAACGAAATAAAAACGCGTTTTAGTTTTTCGCCATTAATTTTAAACAGCGCTTTATTTGAGACAGTTACAGACTGATTTATTCTTGTTGCATAAATTCTACGAGTTTTGATGATTGTTTACATTTAACTTAAGATGTAAAGTAAATTTCTCTTTAATATATTAGTTTTTATTAATTAATATTAGTATTTATTTAACGTTACTCATACTCTGTCATTCCATTTCCAATGGGAACGAGAATCTGTATTGACTGAAACACTGTCATGGTATAAATTAAGATGATAATTCCATGGATTATTAGGTGCTTTGAAATAAGCACAACCAACAAGCCACACGATTTTAAGTTATTATTTGATGTGACCTTGAAAACAGAAAAGCCATATAATGTAGCGTTCAGAAAACTAATATAAATGGACCAGATAGGCCCGGTGGGAATTGAAATTCTCAGCCGACCTAGGCACAGTTTCACCGAATCCCCCGTTGCCAAATTAGTCTATTCACCAATTTTCACTTAACAACGTTAAACTCTACAAAATTAAAAAAATGTTTGTTCAAGACAATATTTAATGAATTTAAAAAACCTATGGAGCCGTATATTTAAGTCTGCTGTATACCTCTTTCTCAAATTGGCATATAAGCCGATTTAAATATGACCTGCACAATCATATCAATTGACGTTAAATGCTTATAAAATCCCCACAGAAACTAATTAGGGGTAGAACTAGTCCATCCGCCAATCTTCATCGCAAAATGCAAACGTATAAGGCAGTATGTATCCTATCGTCATCTAAAAATAGCTTGCTTTGCTTAAAATCTAATTCACTTTGAAGAACGTTTTTATTTAGTTTATTGAAGTTTAATAAAATGGTACTCAGTCATCCTGTTGATATATTTTGCAATAAGTTTGTAAATTCTCGTTTGATTTCTTTATAAAAGTTTATCAAGTGTTACCGGTGAGCTAGAAATATTAAGTTTATGTTAAAACTCAGATTCAGTAACTTAAGTGGTCTCTGTTCATTTATTTTCAGTCCATTTTGATGATATAGACAAAATAATTATTGATAAGAGTAGTGTCCTGTTTATATGAAAGTTTTGTGAATTTTTTATAGCTGGTGGTAAAAAAGTGTTTTATTATTATTATAATTACACTGATTTACTCAGTGCACATGCGGTGGTATATTTTAGGTACAAATGTTTGTGTACCCAGAGTTTATGAATATTTTTTGTTTCTTTTTATTTTGTGAGGATGAGCAAAGCATGTATATCCAGTTACATGCTTTGGATGAAAGAATTAAAATCTTCGTGGCCCAAAATTTTTAATGATAAATAGTAATAGGTATGTGGTGGTTTATATTTTCTTCTTGCAAAGAGGTCAGTAATTTTACCAACTTCCAGCAAGCAGCATATATACACCAAATATAATAAGTATAAATAGATCTTCATGATAGCTGCATCTTTTTAAAAGAAAAGAAGAATTGCTGTGTTGAAGGGCAACCGTGGTCGTATTTACATAGTACTGAGGGTACTTTTGTAAATAAAATCACGGGGCTATCTTTTCTGTAGATGAATTTCGAATCTATCATAATACAACATCTTTGTTTTTATAAATACCAAGAAGTTGTAAATGTAAGATGCATACATGCACGTAAAAAATTACAAGAGCAAAAATAAAAGAAATTGTACATACACACTTTTCATTTTACTACGTTTCTTACCTGAAGGAGGATTATCCGCATTGCTGCTGCAGGATCTTCTGGAAAGAGGTATCATCTGCTAAAAAGGTAGGCTAAATATTTGCAATTTTTAAATTATTTTATCATTGTGAAAGTGTTATCATCACCATCTCATCATCATCATCAATTTTTAAAATACAACTCGGTGTGCGTGCAGTGCAACTAAAGTTTTTTTTCTATCACAGTGCAACATTATTCTTCACTGCCTCCAATGTCTTGTAGTGGACGGTTGTTAGTGCATTACATCAAAATTTGGGGACTATGGCCACTGTCAACGCAGTGAAGTTGTTACTGGTCAACCGTGGATGGTAATATTAGATATTTAGTGTTTATCTGCAATAGTTCATAGATGTTGTATAGTATACGGTGTCTGCTGTTGTAGATAATATGCTTATTTTCTATAGTTTATTTTCTAGTGTCTCGGTAATAGACTTCATGATGCCAACCACTGCCCTCCGTTACCGATTCTAGCTACAACAACAGAAGCCGATATTTCGCTCAGATATTGACAGGTGTATAACCTCCTACACGATCAGGTGGAATGAGAATATATTTTCCTTTTTTAAATCCGCACAAACCTTTCCTAAATCCAATGGATATGAGGTGCACAATGCACTGCTCATCTGACAATCTGATAATTACGGAATTATTATGGCTAACCTGTGCAAAAACCATGAATCCTTCATATTTTTCCATACATGACCGGGTTTCTAATTCCTGGTGCACGCTATAATGGACAGGGAAGATATTTTATATTTAAAAGATTTCAGTTGATATAAAATAGTTGAATAGTGAAATAGTTTAAGAAAACAAAAATGATGTGTAGATATACTTGAACTTGTAGTTCTATTCCTCCGAGATTAGGAAACTTTGATTGCTGCAGTCGTTGATATTCGTTTTGTGGTAGTTTCTTCCTGACTTTAACAAATATTTCCAGTTTGTACAGAGACACATCCCACGTGTACACGTACCTAAAAATATATGTGATATTAATGTCTATGCTACTACTACTACTAAGGGTAATAATATTTACTTTGTAATCTCGAGTAACGTAGTTTCCTGTTGATGACTTTCTTCCTTTTTCCAGATTGAAATTGTTGGTTCAAAGAATATTTGCAAGATAGGAAAGCACCTTCTATCAAGTTTAAACATCATTATCGCTGCAACCGGAGAATTTATTATGGGTAGCGGTAATTGACACCGCTCCAAGTATACTTCTGTTGTGTGATCATGCACATTTTTAGAAAGTGACAAAGAGTCATTTTGAATCTCATTTGTCGTTGTATCAACTTCATTCTCAGCAGAAATTCTTTTAACGGGAATTAGAAGCTTGGGTTTATCGATGGCATCATTTTCTTTCCCCTCATTACACTTTTTAATTTATAATCGCTGCTGGCTTTTTTGCTTTTTGTCTTGTTTCCTGAAAAACAAACATAGTAGTAGTAGGTAGTATAAAAGTAGTAATAATAAGCCTGGTTTTGCCATTAATATTAATAATAATTACTTACCATGCCTGTTTATCGCATTACCGTTTTCACTAATAACAATCACTATTCTTGTACAGAATAAAATTTGCAGTAGATATAAATAATGTAGTTGAAATGTTGATCAGATGAAGATGAAGCTGTTTGTACGAAAAGCCGAAAAACTATGATGGAATGGATTTTGTCCGTTTTTTCTTCACATACCATAAAAAGTTCATTTTATTTTCGCATCATACCATTCATACCACCCATGTAACTGTAAAATATCACTACGTCACAGATTCTGTGAATTGCAAACAATGTGCGAGCTTGCATATTTTCTTTTACAGAAAGTCTTTGTCAAGAGCAAAGCGTGTATATCCGATTACGCTCCGAGAAAAACTTCTCAAAGCTGTACGGAACAGTTTCGCTTTGCTCATTGCATCATCATAATCATAAAAATCATTCGGGGATTATTTGTTCAGTTTCGTGTACATAATAAAAAAGCGTAATTAGTTAGTGACATTCCAGTACATATCAACATGTTTACATTGGTACATTTTCATATATGCACTCTCATAATCATCAGTTATTGTACTAGTATTTCACTACTTGTAACAACTACATAATAATAGACTACACATAGATAATGATCGGGAGGTCACCGATAAGAGCAAAGCATGTAGATTGGGTTACCACCACTACAGAATAAAGCCGCACATTTTATCGGTTAAAAAGAGAAATCGCATCAGTTGCTAAAATACACTTTTGATTTGTGGCATGTCTGGGGTGAAACAGAGAATTATTTAAAAATTCCAAAATGCGTATCAAAATAAAAATGGATGTATAATATATGCAAATTTAGATACACGTACTTTGAATTTGTATATGTTATACGCCATTTTTTGTTTTGATGGTAAATTGGAATTTTATCGTAATTATCTGTTTCACCCCAGATATGGCATACGGCACAAAGTGCCGTTTTCGCAACTGATGCGATTTTATTTTTAACGGACATTATTTGGGGCTTTATTCTGTAGTGGTTACCACCACCACCACCACCTCCATGAAATACCCACAAAAAATCCCCATCCATTTTTAGTATCCACTAGGTATAGAGCACTAGAGATCTACCCATATACCACCACTTAACCACATACTTATTACCAGCAGTGTGGACGTATGCCCAGCACCCACTGGGTGGGTGACCCACATAAACCCGGGTTTTCATGTACCCAGCCCACCTTACTTTACTATTGGGCAGTGTGTATTCGTGGGTTTTCAGATTTTTTGGAGAATTTTATTAGGAATTATTTACTGAATGATAAACTTGAATAAATGTATAACTCTAAAGGACTTCTTTTACCAGAATATGTGTATTTACTCAGAAATGTAAATCATTTTTGTGATATAGTACAATATACAAACACTGTTTAGTGACTATAACACAAGCTACAAAGGTTATTTTAGCTGGTAAATGAAAATGTGGACGATTAAAATCAATTAAATTAAAACAGCATGAGAAGAAAGAGATTGTCTGGAAAGTACAACAGATGTTTGTTTATGATTGTGCACATAAATGGTGGTTTGACTATCACTCATGTGTTTAAAGTAGGTATAGCCTCACATACCCAGCAAAAACCATGAATACCCAAAAACCCACATAAACCCAGGTGGGCTGGGCTTTCCTCTGAAACCCGTGGGTCTCGTCCATTCTGACCACCAGCTACAAAAAATTTACAAAGCTTTCATATCAAAAGGACACTACTGATAAGGTTTTCTTCACATGTACCACCGACAAGATATTGCATGCTTACACTACTGTTAAGTGCAAATTCGGTGCCTGATGTTGCTTCAATGTACTGATTTTCACTTTTTTGGCGATTTCAGATAAATATGTGTTGATAAGGTCTTATCCGTTGAATATTTCCGTCGAGCTCAAAGTTTGGGATTTTAACTGCCTCATGGTATTCATCTTCAGTCCAATTTAGATGATTGTACTTAATATTTCCTGATAAAGTGATAAGAATTTGTCTTGTAATTGATAAGCACTGAATGTATCAACCACTGTTAAATTCGAATTTAAGAATAATGGAAATATTTTTAGGAGTTTTCAATAATTGAAGCGGAGTGCATGGATGCCATAATTTGAAACACAGATTTATTTCTCTAGCTTTCAGTTGTAAGTAACAACCGTCATCAGAATACAATCGACCTGGTAGTGGTGGTCAATGATAGAATCAGAAAATCCGTAAGAATTTCATGAGACAAATTTATAGAAAAATTATACTTTCAAGAAATACTTTCAGTCTATTCTAATGAATATTATCTAATATTTCCTAATGTTATCTTTGCTTCTTTGTGAGATTGCCTCTGTGTATTCATTTTAAGCTTGTTCTGACGACTTGTCAATAATGTTGCTTAATAAAATCTTATTGTGTGTTGCTGATAAGCACTATATCTTTAATCTACAGTTACATTTCAATTTAGCAACCCAAAGTGCCTCTCTGCATTAATTTTTAGATTGTTCTGACGATTTGGGATTATTTTCGCTTAGAAAGGTCTTTTCATGTGTTGCGCTAAATCTTTAATGTACAGATAAATTTACATTCAGCAACTCAAATGTCTCAGTGCAATAATTTTGAATTTATTCCGACGATTTTTGCTTTGTTACATTGTCCCTTTATTGCGGTACCATCCTGCCGTAAACATCTTATGTACATTCAACTCCAGCTGCATGCATGGATTATAGGTGCGTTACAGAGCACAGAGACGCATTCAAATTTAACGCAAAACGGTTCAGCCATCAGAGGGACCGATAGCTCGGCCAATTGCATTTATAATATTAGATGATGAACTTTTTTATGGTACTCGTTTCGTATAAACGACAGTACACAATGCAATAATGTTGTAACTTATAACATATACTATTATTATTAATCATAATGCTAATATATCCAACAACACAAACACGTTGGATTACAATTTGGATTATTTAAATTTTTCAAAGCATTTAATCCTGGCCAATTTCGTCAAAGTGTTTCCAAACTTATTGCAAGATAGCACTACAGAAAAGTATCTACATTTTACAAAATAGTCAACAAAACATTTTCTCAAACCACATTTCATCAGTGTCGGTAATGCCAGCTCGACCATCCAAACATTGATCGCCAGTCCAGTTCCGATTGCAAAAAGCTTAACCAGTGCCAAAAATCTCTTATCGTCCGCTCTAAGAACAGCTGCATTTTGTTTTGAGAAACTTTTATCATGCGATTCTCGACTGCTTCGCCACAAGCCTTTTTCAAATTTCATTCTAGTCCACATCTTGTTGATTCCACTTTCATGCACTATCCGACTATAAACTGATTTGACTACTGACTTGATCTTTGAATGTATCCGAGCCAACACTACATTTACACCATAGTCTTTGCTGAGATAGTGGCAGCCAAGATACGACCTTTGGTTGATGTTGATACTTACTTCGTAGTAACGCGATAGAACTAACTTGTTATCCACAAGTGACGAAATGCTGCTAACAGCAACAGAAGGACTGTTGAAAATATTCCGGTTTCCGTCAATTCCTTTCGCTGGCCACCAATATTTGTCAATACTTTCTAGAAACCCTTCTTGTTTCATAACATTCCCAATTTGATTCTGTAAATTTTTGCGAGTCGTGGACTCTACTAGTTTCGCATTCATACTATTCTTTCCATCTGTATGCAATAAAAATTTAAACCCGTTCGCCAAAAGTTCTTTCATCGTTTGCCGAATATAAGTTGGGGGTGGCGCAATAATACTTTGTGTTGTAGAGGACAAAAACAAAAACTCGATAAAGAAAAATGCAAAGAGCATCATCACTCTGGAAATTTCAGTTTTAAAAATTTGACGTTGAAAGATCAATGTAAATATTTCAAAAACTGTGTCCAGGATGAATATCTTGTCTTCTTTACCATTTTGCACCATATTGCTCCAAATTTGGTGATAATAAAGGTATGGAAGGAGAAGTATACAGGTAAACCCCATTAGAGCCCACGTGATGTCGTCAAAAGGACGTCCAATAATGGCAAATAAATTTGTTGCGTTAGATGTAAATGGAACCTCACAATAGCTCAATTTATACTTGAACATATCTGTAATCAAGTATCCTTCAGTTCCTGGCGTCAGCACATTCATAACAGGCGGATTTAGCTCGTTTAAGTAAATTACTGCTTGAAAATAGGTTGTAGACCATTCTGGTGTCAAAAGCGAACCATAAAAAACCGTAAAGTTTAGTTTGTCGGCCACAAGTTCTGCTGTAATGGCAGCTGCCGTACTGCAATCTAATTCAAATTTGTGTAGCTCACCAGGTTTTCTAAAAAGGGTATCTGAACTAATTCCACAAGTAACTCTTTGTGAATAGCCAAGCGAACGCGTCCCATACAAAACTGCGTTTAGCAGTGGTTTATTAAATAAAGGCTCAGCAAGACGGTGAAAAGTGTTTTCAAACTGAAACGAACTTAATAATGTTTCATTCATGTGACCCTGAAAAATCCGCATTCTGAGGTACAGTTGCATTTCCACATGACAAAAGTGGCATGCCCACCAAACTTTTTCCAAAATGACTTTATAGTTGGATCCGGGTGACTTCCAATAAAATGATACTTTGCAAATCCACGTAAGAAACGGGGCCATCAGTAAAGCCTCGTGGTGTCGGGGATCGGAAAATTCTTGTGCTGGATCTAATATGGCCAACCCAACCACAACCATGTTTTCTGTTACCAGAGGCACCCTCCGATTTTCAGTGACATGTTCTAAAAATCCATTCCACATCATGTGATAAATTATGTCCTGGTCCCACTTTTTCCAGTCTTGGTCTCCTGATATTATACTGTAAACATCTGTAAGCAACAGAGTACAAGATTCTCTCGCAGTAATTTGCCCGCTTCTGTGAGTGTGTTTGTCGGTTAAGGCTTTAGTCCACCCTGGGAAATTTCTAAAGTTATCCATATCAAGGGTACTATATCCATCCTTAATTATCCAAGTGAACATATGAAATGCTCTTTTATTTTTGAAATTTGTCTTTTGATTTAGCTCAATAGTAGCGTCTAAAAGAGGATTTGTTCTTTCTTCTAAAGGAAAATATTTAAGCATTGCCTTATTCCGCTGCCAACCGTTTCTTACCACAAAAACACAGCAGTGATGATATCTCTCTTGATTAACTTCAATGACAAACGAAAATATTTTCAAAATACTGGTTGTACAAAGAAAAAATAAAATGAGTTTTGAGTGCTGCAAAAACATGGTTTATTTTCTTTCAATATGTTGCAATTTTTGGGTACTTGACTTGATATTACCAATGTGTCAATCGGAATGAATATCTTTACGGGAATGATGGGTAAACTCCTGAGAATGGTACTCAAACTTTAATACTGCAACGTATTTAAAAGTAGCATAAACTAAACTGGTTATTACTCCAAGTTTGTTTTTAGTTGCGGTTGAACTAACATTTTCTTCTGCGTAACCGCTTGAATTTTTTTTATCTGAATACAGTTTATTAAAAAGTATTGGACAAAAAAAACGATTAAATCTTTATACTTCCATCAATTCAGTCAAATATTGCTATAATTACGAACAAATAAGGAAAACATTACCCGCAATTTTGCTTCGGAGTACGTATGTACTTAATATAGGATGAATACACTAAATTTCGTAGACCCAAGCACATTAAATTCTAAAAGCATCAATTTAATTTCGAGATGGTCGTGATATACGAAATGATAGTTTTAGTAAATGCGTAACTTTCTTTTTTAAATGTAAGTATCTGCATGTCAATTTTTACCTCCAAGATAATAGCACAAATTGACAGTATTATATCGTCTTAAACCATGGATGGCAAAAAATGATTGCAGTTCACACAAGAAGAAGGAAAAATTCCACAAAGTCAACATCTT
>JAHZMT010005206.1:0-10943 GCA_027743785.1 Sinhomidia bicolor
TTTTAATCGTGCCTAAATGACTCCAATAACTTTAAAATCATTCCTAAATGACCCCAATAGCTTTAAAATGGTCAATAACTTCTCTCTGTCACATCTTTTTAAAAGTTTACTTTTTTATTATATTAACAAATTAGTCATCATTTAAAGAAACAAATAAAGCACCTACACGCACGTGAGTAGCTATATGTGTCAAAAGTAACTGTTATCATGATCCATCGTTGAGTCGTCAGTTATCAATGTTGCCGTGCATAGCTTTTATTTTAAAATGAATTGAGTTGGCTTAATGTTTTGTAGTTTGTAGTTTATGTCAATAAGTGCCATATAAATTTATGCAAAATAATGTATTTTAGTATGACTCTTGAAAACAAAGGTGTATATTATTTTGCCATTCGCAAATGAGTATAACACAATTATAATTTGTTTTTATTCATAAGCTTGTTACCCAATCGGATTACACAAAAATTCATCAGGATGTTATAATATGCTAAAACTTAATTACGTCATCTATAATCATCAATACTTTAATATATTTGGGGAAAGGGATATATAGTACTGAAAACTGGATCTCAAACAACTAATTTGTCAACGTAAATGATGATAAAATACAAATTACGTATCTCAATAAATGGAAGCGCAATGTGAAATACACGCCGACAAAAGTGTGTAAATCACAGATGACAAAGAAATAAGAGGGAAACATGCCTGTTTCCATAACTTTCATCATCAACACACCTGCATCTTCTTTCCTTTCTTCTTCAAACAGTAATATAATATAAGCGTTATAAACAAGTGTTTCATTGCAGAATCAAAAATGGAATCTTGGTTACAATTTATGTATGTATATGTTTATACTGATACAAAGGCGAAAGAGTATGGGTTCGTTTTTCAGCTCATCAGTTATGTATATAATCTGTGCCTATCGTCACAACAATTATTACAATTTATATTAAGAATCATAATAATAATAATAACAGTACCAGAACAAACAGTAGTATCATGTCTGGAGAAAATCTAAATTTAAATTTGCACGATTTCAGTTCGAACAGATCTCAGAATTGTAAACAATATAGCATATCAACAACAACAATAATAATAATTACAATTATAATAAATTTGTCAAAAATAAGGATTTACAAGCATAAAAAGATTCGTTATTAGCGTAAATTAAGAAAGAAAACATTTATAACCCAGACTAGCTTTAAGCTTTCAGGAATTCGTATCAGCATTTTGCTCACTACACATCAATCGCATGACACCTACTTAAATGATCAAGTTCACTCGAGCATAATATAATCATTAAGAATTTAAATATATCTTATTAGACACACAGGTATATGTTGATGACATTTTTTTCTAATTGTTACATTCTATATGGTATCTACTTACTCGTTACAGTTTTATATGTATGTAATCTATAGGTATGTAGTTGTAGTATGTATGTCAACTTTCATAATGATCACAAAACTTTCTTATCAGTAACTTGTATATGTTTGTTGGATTGCCGGAAACACTAAATTATTTAAGACAGGACAGGATTAGTGTTTTTAAATAATTTATCATGGATTTGTATGTATGTAATTTAGTATGTTTGTATATATGTATAGAACCAGGAGCCTTTTATTTCAGCTCAATATAGTATGTCAACAAGCACAGTTAATGATATCATGGCATTTTACCTAGTTATTATTATTCAGTAATTTATAACACATAATAATAATAATAATAATAATAATATAATAATACGTTTAATGACAATAGTGATAATAATAATAATTATTATTAATATGAGGATACTGGATCCGTAAATTCACTACTTTATATATTATAGAATATGCGAAGATAAACAATGATGATTCGAATGACAGTAAGTGTCCTTTTGTTATACGCATTGTTTTAGAAAAACGTTCCATTTTTTCATTTCCTCACACTTTCATATAATCATCATCATAACATCAATAATTTACATCATTATAACAACGAACACAGTATATGTCATATCATGCTAAGGGGGGAAACATTTTTTTTCATTTCTCACTATGATTTTTTCTAAAAATTATTCAATCAGGAGATTGGTGAGCATCAGGTGTGTTTGCACACTCGCTATTTATGATGTACATTGTTACGAGGAAGTACAGTTTGTGCAAACTAGAGTTCATTGTCGAATTACTGATTGTAAACAGGTCAAGTAGGAGGTGCATAATGTATACTAATAATAATAATTGTAATAGTTTTTAGTGCAGTAGTGTAACGTCCGTTTTGATAAAAAAAAAGAATCAAGAGTTCTTATATGATACTGATACATACTTTGTGCACGTGCATAACAGCCAACGACAGTTAAAGAACGACCATCCGAAACAACAGTTGCAGTTGGGTCGCATTTTAAAGAGAACTACTTATATGTTTAAACTGGAAATCTGCAAACTCACTCACACACACGTAAACACATTTTGTATAATATAAGATAAAGACTGAATATTTGATTCCACTTGGTTGTGTTCAGATGAAAGTAATTATTTTCTCAATTTAGTTTACAGCTTCTTCACACAAATAGTATATTATATATCTTCTGGGGCATCCAGCACGGTATCCCTTAGAATTAAATTCTCTCTCATTGTTATTAACTATAGTGAATTGTTTGGTAGTTGTAGTGATTTCAGTCTTTACAGAAGAGTACATGGCCCCCTTTTCTTGCTCTTGTTCGGCTTCCCCACTGGTGATACCTTGTTAATTTGTTGGACTAAATCATAGAATATCTATCGGATAAAACACACGGGATAGATTAATAACTAATTATTTTTCGTACAAGTCAGAGAATTTGCTTAAGCATCAGCATGTCAAACTTACATCATTAACATTGATCTTTGCTTTGGCTGAGGTTTCTAGGAAGGTGCAACCGAATGAATGAGCTAAATTAGACCCCTGATCTTTTCCAACAACTCGCTCATCTTCCAGATCACATTTATTGCCCACTAAAACCATTGGGACATTATCCGTATCCTGTAATGAAAACAAAAATATCATAGAATGTAAGAGCAACAACAGAAAGAGAAAATGATTTAAAAAATAATAAATACAACGTAGTGGTACTTACTTTCACCCTAAGAATCTGCTCTCTAAGGTCTTGTAGGTCATTAAACGTTGACTGTGCTGTTATCGAGTAAACTAACACAAAACCCTGGCCATTCTTCATATACAGGTCCCTCATGGCTGTGAACTGCTCCTATAAGTTTAAGAACAAGCAAGTATTAGCAAGCGTAATTTTTCTAAACTGCCTTTTCGACGACAAATCGAACTAAAAATTATCGACGTGGCCTCGATGAGAAAATCGTTACTTACTGTTTAAACTTATGATTTCTTCAAAACGTGCTTGTCTTTCAAATCCTAACGAAAATAAGACACAAAATACTAATTAGTTACAGAGCTCGGGAAAAATATGGCAGTTGGTATCATACACAAGCACGAGACAACATATCAAGGTAATTACTTTAGCTATCAACTTTGAATAACAATTTTAGCTTATTTATTTAATCTTTAAAAAAATACTATTATGTATGCAATACAATTCATCTCGTAAATACTGTACAACATCTTGCAAGCATGCATGCAATCAGTGGCAATACTATCTTTAAAAAGTTTAAAAGACATAACATCCCAAAATACTACAAGATCACTTACGTTAAGATATCAGTTTTGTCTCATTCAGAAAGAACGTCGTCTGGCATTCGTAACACTAAACCACCTTTAGAGTTTTTGAATGGAGAACTTTGTTGAGTATTATTTATCTTGTACTCTTATCGTAAGGTCAGTCAACAATGAAATGTAACCAGCTATTGTAGCTATGTATCCTGACAACACAATATATACCACAGTAGTAGTCTTTACTCGTAACACTACATAAATTATAATAGCACTCGTTGACTCTTACTGACAATTTACTTACATCCCTTTTATAATACTAACACACAAGTTTGATAAATATCCATATATTCATTAGCTGTTACACGGTATAACAATTCAAATTCTACATACAAACCACTAGCACTATACCACTGTTTAATTACTTAATCCTTGATAATTGGTTGATTGTTGCCGTTTTAAAATCCCAGTGTCAGTACTTGTTCCAAAATGAGAAACGAGGTTATAATCTAAATAAAAGGAATAAAACACGAAAAAAGGTTTGAACATTAATTATTAAATTTAAAATAAACTAGTAATGAACAAACGTTTTTGAGATCTCGCTGAAGAAATCAAACATATTTACAAGTAGCATATTTGCAACGTCTTCTTATCTTATCCAATATTCAATATTATCATTATTAATGACAGAGTACCATTGTTTTTTTTATCAACTGTTTAAGCGGATTATGCAAAAATGTCGCTGCGTAATAATTACGAGTATATGTCAATGAAACAAATGCATCCAAAAATGACCTGTCACAGACAAACTCAAATCCCGTCAACAACATAAAGAAAGGAAAAAATATAAAGCTATTTGATATTCGATCATGACTCTCTATCAGCTTCTTTTATATCATAAACTGCTACACTGATAAGACACTCCAACAAATATCTATCAAATGTAATCAAGGAATCAAATACTAACATGACCACCAGAGATACACTTAATTGATATTGTCCCTGGGATTTTTGTTGTCCTGATAAAAAAAACTCGCAAGTATTATTATCGGTCATTGATCGTACAATTCCAGCTGCATATTATTATATTAGTCGAAAACTGAGTCCAGACACGAACTATTCGATTAAAGATAAAGCTAAATCCGTCAATCAACTATACTACTCTAAACCTTTCCCTCTTTCTACCTATACGCTACGCCTATTACTCTGATTACCTTAAAAAATTATCCAAATAACCAGGACCACTAGCAGCGCTGTTCCACAACAACCTCGATAAGCCTAACAGTCTAAACACCTACCTACTTACCTACCTGATTTTATCCACCAGCGTTGCTAGTGTTGCTACTATTATTACTGTCCCGTACATATTTTCTTTTCTCCTAAACCAGTTCCATACACTGCACTGCACAGACAGTTATTGCAGCATACATTACTCACGAATTACTATTATAGGAAGTCCAAAAGTGAACAAAATTCTAAGACCACAACAAAATGACAACTCACCATCCGTCAACAAAACCACCACCACCAGTCTCCCACCAGATTACTCACGTACTACCAATAATCCTAGCAATAATCAGTTAAAATAAACAACAGTTGGTAGTTGCGTAGAAATACTGTTGCAATGCTAACAATTATGATGATGATATTTTATATATTAAAATGGTGACGGAAAATGATAAAATTGTACTACAAACTGATTTTAATTCAGTATTCTATATCCTACACAAAATCACTGCCCCCTGTATCCTTATATCACTACATTAGTTTTAGACAGTTCATTATCATCATAATGACCATTTAATTAATATATACATCTATATATATATATATACTTATACATATATTTATTTATTTAATAATATTCCTACTTTTTTTCTAATTCTCTCCACTTCTTCCTTCTTCTTCCGTCTGTTATTATAATTGCATACAAGTCATACAGATTGTTTTTTATTCCTCACCAACAACACTACTAATATACCAACACCTTGCTCTTTCACCACCACCGCAACTTCTATATCATCTCTCTCTATTCTCTTCTCCTACTTCACTCCACTCACACACAACAGCAGCAGTAAATAAGTAAATATCGTACTAAATATTAATGATATTAATAAAATATTAATAATAATATGTAATAATTTTTTCTCTCTCTATCTCTCTCTCTCTCTCTCCCCTCCTATCTCTATCTATCTACCAACAAATAATGGTAATCCTTCCTAACACGTCAGTTTTATTGCTATCGCTCTTGTTTTCTTTTTATCCTTCTTTATACCACCACCATCACCACCACTTCTTCTATCACCACCACCAACCAACCACCAGGTATTTAAGTTAGTGTACCAGTTATAATAATAATAATATTTTGGATGAGGATGATGATAAGAATATTATTATGTAGAAAAGTATCTTGTTGTTCGCAAACTCACCAAAAAAAACTTTTTATATATTTCTTCTCTCTTCTTCTTCTTCTTCTACTTCTTCTCGCTCTTGTGTGCAACTTGTTTGTTGTAGTAGATTGTGTAGCACTAGCACAAGCAGAAACAATAATAGTTGCTGTTGTAATGCATATCAAATGATAAATATTGTTATTTGCTTACTCCTGTCCTGTGCTCCTATTTTCTCTCGCTCAACTCCTTCGTCTTCGTCTTCTTCTCTTCTCCCGTTTTTTGCTGCTCCTACAGTTGTTATAATAGCAATAATAATATTTGTGCGAGGAGAGTGGCGAGAGTGTGTGCAAAATGCAATTGAAGAACAACAGCAAAGTAGTAGTAGTAAGGGTGATGGTAGTAGTGTTGGCAGTACTATAGTAGTTGTTGTATCACCACCACCAGCATTAGAATATATTTGTAGTCGTAGTAGTAGAAGTTGTAAAAAAGCTATATATTTTTATACTGTTGTAGATAAACAGGGAATATAATATATATATATATATATATATTTGCTGTATTAGTTGTAGTAGTAGATATATAGGTTTTTTGTGCTGCTCAAGTACAAGTGAATTGACTGGGCGATGTCAGTTGTTTTTTCATCATTTCCGCAAGCGCTTACGCGTCACTTGAACGAACCTCAACTAAAGCTCAATAGAAAAAATACATTGGCAATACTACTACTATTCTATATATTTTATACTGGCTGGCTCTCTAGCATCATCATCATCGTCGTCGTCGTCATCATCATCATCATCTTTAACCAAACCAGAATAAGAAACACCACAACCAACCAACCAACTACTACTACTTACTCTATATGTGTTGCTATCCTCTACCGTTGCGTTTGTGTGAATGCACAACCAACAACTAACTCTTTAGATGCACACGCACAGCAGCAGCCAGAGAGACAGTTAGTTAGTTAGCTAGGTTTTTGCCTGCTAGAAAGAGACAGAGAGAGAGAGGGAGAGAGATGTTCTCACAGAGAGAGCAACCAAGCCAAAGAGAGAGAACCAGCAGCAGCAGCAAAGGAAGAAGATATTTTGAAGAGAGAAACAGAAGGTTGCTGTTGTTGTTGTAAATGTAAACCAAGAAAGAAGAAACTGTGAAGTAAGCCGAGAGGAGAGAAGAGAGGAAACTAAAACTAGCCAACTCGACTGAACTGAACACACACAGGGAAAAAGTGCTATACAACAACAACATAAAAAACAACACACACAGAGAAACTGAATAACATACCATACCACTGCTATCAAAACATCACTGCTTGCTACTCTTCTAGGTTTGCTCTGGTTTCTGGCTTTATCATCATCATCATCATTCTCTGCTGCTTGCATGCATACATCATTATGCTTTCTTTGTACAAATATAATGACTGGTCATACCGTTGACTGAGTAAAACTATGTATATATACATATATATATATACTTTTTTAGGGATAGGTATAAAAATATGCGAGAAGATGATGATGAACGAATGAATTTTTGAAAGATTCTTTTTTATGTGTGAGAGGACGTATCACTTTAATATACATTGTGCTTGTGCATACACAGAGTACACAGACAGCAGCAAAGAAATAAATGGCATGCATGCAGGTAAGGATAAGAAACGCTTAAAAAATAGACTGTTGCTGTAACTAGGCTTATATATAAAAGTATATACATATGAGGACAATAGGTAATATATATACTTTTTACAGGCAGAGAGAATGAACGCACGGTGAAGTCAGTCAGTGCATTAGTCATCATCATGAGACAACCAAATAGTTGCAGTGGTAGTTGTAGTAGTAGCAAACAGCAGCGGTGGTACTCGCTGGTATAAATATCAACTGCAGGAGTGCTGGTGGTGGTGGTGTTGGGCATTTTTGGTCTATGTACCTGTTTTTAGTTACTTTACTGCTGCTGTTGCATTTGACGATGATATAATGATTATTATGATGCTGAATGCTGACTATCAATAAGTGTAATAATAATGCCATGTAAAGGAATGTGTATAATAATAGGAGGTATGTAATCTCTTCTCTCTCTCTGACTACTACTGGCGAGAAAGACTAGAGAGAGAGAGAGCGGAGAAGAAGAAAAGGCTTCAAAGTTATCATCATCATCATAGTTCTCTGTCAGTCAGTCCGCAGCACAAGTAGAAAAGTTGAAGTAAAAAGCATTACCTTCGCCACAGGACCGAACAAAATAAAGGCACCCTGCATGCAAGCTTATTTCAATGGTATTTTTTTGCTATGAGAGATGCCTGTACATTGTACATTAATGAATCGTTTAAAAAATCAAACCTGGTAGACTTCTATAGTACACGCAGTGCTGCTGCTGTACCGTTATGCATTTGCACTTGCTATTTTTGCTTGTTACATTTATCGTTGTTGATATTGTATAAAGTATTACATGGTTAGTTTTTTTTGCTCCAGTAAATGTACCCTTTTGTAGAAGCAAAAGGTGTAGCGATAAGTAACAGGGATGGGACTGATGGGAGGAAATCCCGTGTTCTTATTGCCCACAATAGGCTATTTCTAGGGATTTTATGTGTATGGATTGATGAAAAGCAACAATGACAATGATATTTTACGCTAAGCTACTACACGCCACCATCGTGCAACGCTCAACGCTCGCACGAATTTTCTTTTAGGAATAAACAATATTATTACTGAGAAGATTTCAATTGGATTGAAAGGGTACCGATGGGAATATGCTGGTGAAAATTGTATTGAAGCTATAATTAACCGTGATAAATGGGTGTGAGCTTGGATGATGGGCTTGCTCTTGCATTTGCATATTATCTATTGTGAATGAAAATGAAAACGATGAAAGATATACCTGCAGCTATACTTGCTTATATGAACGATGAAAATGGGATGACGTGAGAAATTCCAACCGGGGAGAAAGTTAACGCTGCAATGTTCTTAAATATGCCAATTACTACTTATTATGTATACGACGAATCTTGAGTTTTTTTCTGACAACTGCAACATCTATAATAATCTCATGCTAAAAAGAATATAGAAGAGCTAACATCGCATTCTATAAATATTGTACAGATACAGTTCTAATTTCAGGTTATATCATCACCCCTTCAAAGAGAAAGAAATGGCGAGTTTAAGATTACATTGCACACATGTGGCTACAATATTTATAAAAATGCGTACCTAGCTCACACTCTGGTGAAACTACATACGAACAAAGCATTAAGTATTCATATTGTACATACGTACAAACTATATGTATACATTTACATTCATTCATATATATTCATAGGCAAAAAAGCAATTACAAGTTCGTACAAAAAGTAATCATAGCAGTTAGGCTTCACTTGACACACATTGCATTTTTATTACAGAAACCAACACCGTCACCGTCACCACCTCCACCATGCTATTCTTCTTATAGCATTTAATATTTCCTGCCTGCGTACGTATTACTACATACATACATGCAGCAGGCAAGTAAGTATACAAACCTTACTTTTACTCGGCCGTTGGTTTTGTGCTGATATTATCACACAAAGTATGTTGCTAGAGATTCATTTTCAAAAGAAACTTACTACATGCTACTTTTCTATCTCTCCGTAAACGTGGGTATTATTGGATATATCACAAGATGAAAATTCATTCAGTCTGCCTGACTTACATACACCTACACCACCACCACCACTGCTTATTGTAAAGATACTCAACTCAACTGAATCTTCTCATCTCTGTACCTCCACCACCACTATACTATCAATTTGATGACTTTGTCCATTGAGAATACACCAAAGGAAAATTGCCTTTGCTTTTTTACTACCTACCACCAACCAACAACACCGAACAAGAGCTCTATTCTGAACTTTAAAGAGGCTGCTTTCTTTCCACTGACTAATAAATAATATACGTATACATACATACATGAGCCCAGCACTCGCTGGCAGCACAGTCAAGTGAATTCTTATTATATATGCTTTTACAAACTGCTTCCATGTAGACCTGCCTGTCTGTCCGTTTGTCTGTCTTTTATTTTATGCCACTTTTTTTGTCGAAGGAAAGTTAAAGCGAGAGAGCTCAACAGAGAGACCATCAGCAGAGCATCTTGTCATATCCTATATACCGTTTATTAAACTCAACTAGACAGAGGAGAAAAGCCTTGCGTTTGACGGCTTCAGCTCTCACAAGTAGTTGTCTTCTTTTACTCCTACAACGACCGCCGCTGCTTCTACTTCTCCACAACAACAAAGTAGTAACAAGCAACTCGACGGAAGGATGATTTGCGTTTTAGTTGGATTGGGTGAGAGATCTTTTTTAAATGAGACAGTTACTTATGTAAGCGTGCAGAATCTATATGGATTCAGCCAGAAACGAGCGACACGACCAGAGAATACATTTTTAGTATTTTTTCTGTCATTCTGACAAAATTGTATGATATATGATGATGCCCAATCTAATTTGAATTTGTATTTGATTTCATATTCATATTTTCTACATTTATCTTTTATTCTATCTTTTTTCTAGATGACGTTGCTTCTTTTCTTCTTTTTTTCTCGGTGTGTGTAGTAAAGTGCTTAGGCACATGCAGTATTATAATAATATTAATGTAATTTTTTATTCATGCTTTTGCCGAACGTTTAAAGTACGCTACGGATACACTCATGCATGAATATACAATCAAATCCAATTTGCAAAAGGTAGAAAATGGGAAGAAAAGGGTAAATGGGAATAATATATTTGCATACTTTTTTTTATAATACAGTCACTTATCTTGAGGCATACATATATACACACGTAAGCGTAATGTAAAGTGTTTGAGAAGAATAAGGTTAAGATGGATGAAATTTAAATTATCTTTGACTGTGCATTATTAAGTTGCGAAGCATACTTTATGTGAATGTCTGTGTCTGTC
>JAHZMT010005207.1:0-34512 GCA_027743785.1 Sinhomidia bicolor
AAAAAAGAAAAGTTGGAATTGTATGGACGTATATTTAAATGACAAATGGTATAAATGCCCCCATCCCCAAATTTTCAACGCTCCAAAGGCTTAACCAGCGGCTATTGCATACCCATAGTAAGTATTATAAGAAGAAAAGCCAATGTGATTGTATGAACGATGAGACACGTCAGAACTAATGTAAATACGTACATAAAAATCCTATAGTATGTAATTAATATTTATACAGTTAATCGATATATCAATAACATACGTGAATGCATGACATATTATGACAGTTTGATATGTGGATATGGCCAATTTTCGTAGCCATCAGTTTGAAAGAAAGTAAATATTTCACTTCACCATTAACAGTTAAGTGCAATATTTATTTTAGTCATACTATTTACTGTACATCATTATTGCAGTTTCCAGCTTGCAGGCCATATTTGTACAATGTATAATGTATTACTGTGCTTGTTGTTTATTTACACATTTCCTGGAATTCTAAATAGGTATGTTACAAAATATGTATAAAAGTATATACTTAAATAGGACATAGAACTAAGTTTTTATAATCATTCTCTGATACAGATACACACACAAGATACAGATAATTAATTATCCATGTTTGAGATATATGTGATGTGATGTAACAATAATTGATTACATTTGGATAGACAAAACAAATTTTAGACAAGGGCAAAAATCCCGAATGATGGCAGCACAAGATTACACTATTACAAGAAAGTGTTTCTATATCGTAGTCATCATCTTTTCATACTGTTATTAACAAGGACATGAGCGTATCGTAATGCATATAAGTAAATCATGTTAAGTAAATGTCGTAAATAATAAATGAAGACGTCCTCGAGAGACCTTGACATTTTACTTTTTTACAATCCGTTTCTGCCAGTCTGGTTTAAGTTCCTCATTGACAGCTTTCTCAATGTACTTGATGTATTTTTCAGGCATGTTGTATTCACTAAGACAAGTAATGTTCCATAAAACAGATAAGTGATTCGATAAAAATATTTTTTGAAAAAAATATAATCAGAGCAATTAATCAACTGCTAAAGAACATTATGAAACAAAATATTGAAATTTAAAAAAAATCTATGTTTACTTACCGCAATTCTTCCAGTTTTCTATCCATGTAGCATCTGAGTTCTTGATCACGCCTACTAATGTCTTTCCGTAAAGTGATTCCTTCACAGAAATGATCTTGTCTCTCCTTTATTTTTGCAAGCTCAAATTGGTGAATCTGCTCTCTAAGATCATATCGATACTGTGCGTTTCGGATTCTTTTCTCATCTTCCGCTTTCTTGTCTTCTTCTAATCTTGTATCTTGAACGTTTAAGATTTTGTCATATACAGCCTAGATGTATAGAGTAAAATCATTTATTTACCCAAAAAGAAAACTGCTCAATTTGCTTTACACTAGAATCAATATGGTTGTTTGAGCAGAATTAACAAAAGTGATACCTTGTCAAATGTTGCTTGTTCAATGACCCATTGATGTTTAGCATCAATTTGCTCAAGAATGGCATTTTTGAGTTCCTCTGCATCCTTTTGTCGCTTTAGCACAGTATTTCGTTCCTGCTTTCTCCATTCTCTTTCTTGTTGCTCTTGATGCCGTTTAGCTCTAAGCTCATCACGTAGCGCTTTAGCATCGCCAACTCTCTTTTGCGTTTCCAAGATTTTCAGCACAGCCAACTCTTTCATTCTTTTCTCTGCAGCTTTCTCTTTCTCGCGCTGTTCCTCTTCTTCTGCTTTCTTCTTTTGCCATTCTAAAATCTACAGTGTAAAAATATGCAGCGCACATAATACTAATACTCATAATGTATGTCATGCCATTTGGGTTGCTTTCATTTCTATCAATTTATTATCAGTTACCCTTTGATCTAGCTCTTTATCCATTTCCTTTTCCTTCATCCTACGCTCGACAGTTTCAATTTGATTGGCAACGAGATCCAATCCCAGTTTTGCTCTTTTCTCACGGTCCATAGCTTTCTTTGCCAATTCTTGCATGTCCTGTTCCTCCCAAATCCTTTGCATCTCCTCACGTTCCGCCTCTTTCTGTTCTTTCAACAAGAATTTCATGGCTTCATGCTCGTCAAGCTGGGTTTGTATACTTGCCATCAAATCAATTTTCTTCTGGTGAACTATCTCCAACTCCTCTTCGGGATCTTTTATTAAAACAAATTTCTTGTCTTGTTTCATAAGTTCCACCAGTCTTCGTTCTTCTTCGTTCAGCTCGCACCTTATTATAATATTTGTTTACCTCAATCACTATTCTTGTGACATTTTAAATCTTTTACAAGAAAAAAATCACCACTACCTTATTAGTTCCTTTTCTTGAAGCTGAGCTTCTCTAATGGCTGATACTTTAGCTGCCAGGATAACTTTGTTGATGGTACGCACTTCAGGTTCGTCCTCCTTCAGAATTTTGTCTGCTCGACAGAGTACTTCTTCCATGTCCTTTTTAAAAAACAGACCACAAAAATAATGAAACACATCATCATGCATACATTACATAGTATATACCAAAGAAACAACAATTATTAATTACCTCTCTGGCCTCAGGACTAATGGACTGATTGAATTTGAGTTTGTCAATCAATCTCATTTCATCAGCAACCTCTCGACATTCTTCAATTTTAATTTGCTTTTCTCGCAATTTGTTCTTTTCCTCTTCTTCTTTCTCTTCTTTACTTTTAACCTTTTTAAAATCAGATATTGATGAATACGTTTATGTTATGTACATAATTTAATATGTGTAAATATTGAAATCACGAAATGTAATGTTTTATATTTTAGAAACATACAACAGCATTTGTCAAAATTCTTGCGTAATCATTGTAAGAGAGTACAAAAGGATGCTCATTCTTGACTTCTCCATGAACCAATAAAGCTCTAACACTGTCCGGGTCGTAAACCATTACCTTTTCCTTGCATTCTTCCCAAGGTGGAGCTGTAAAAACCGTTTTTTATTTTTTTTTAAATAAGAGCTAAAAATAAACACTTTTCTGAATAAGAATTTTTCATACGAATTGGACAGCAGCAGCGTGCCTTGTGGCACAATCCACAGATATCTTCAAAAAAATAGTGAAAAGCTTTAATTTCAATTTATTTTCAAAAATACTCTTGTAAAAAATAGTAACGATGATGCTGGTTTTACTGCTTCGCGGTGCTGTTGCACAAGGATTGACAAATTGCCGTGGGGGTGGCTTTCTGTCAACTCCTCTTGGTCTGCATGGATTAATGCATGGACGTTGGGCTGGGCAAGGATCTGGAATATATTGATGTCGATATGCAGCTTCGTATTCAGTCCAACCAAATGGTCTACTTACAGTGTTATTTAAGCCAGGAAGTGCATCTGCAAACTTTTAAAGAGAATATTGGAAATAAAACTACACATATTACATAAATATGGGTTTTTAAAAAACTTTATTTGACAATGTAAATACTTTATTTACGCACCACAATAGAATTCCCCATTTCACATAATGGTGGATTACATTTGTCAGGAATGTGTCTGCGCTTTTGAGACATGATTTTTCTTATCGGTTGAATTTATTTTATTTATTTATTTGTGCATAAAAAAGTCGTTGTATACTATCTTTCGTGCAATTTCGCAAAAATATTCAGTCGTTTTTCTCACTATACAAATGTATAATTTATGTGTGCCTTTTGTTGAACATAAGGCAAAAAGAAAGAATAAAAATTTCATACAGGAGGAAACAAAAAATAAGAGAAAGTGGTGGTGGCATATTGTGGAAATATTGATACAACTTTGAAATGGTCATGGTAATGATACTGCATTGGCATAATACAATCTAACATAAGAATGGAATGGAACACAAACAACAAGGTAACAACTTTACTAGCAAGAGAAGAGATGATGGTTTCTTTTAGGATCGTTAGAGCAGTTTTTTGGAAATGTTGTTACATACTTCGTGACATAAGGAGATTGATTATTTCGCGTGGGTGGTGTGGTTCATGTCTGGTGTAGTTACTGAATTGATTGTGTTCACATTATGACAAATGAAATACACTTGTTTTAAAAACTATTTTGGCACATTTCTGCAATGTCAACTTTTCAACATGTTATGTATATGATAAAAATTTTATTTAAGGGGCCTTGAAAATTGCTTTGTGCCAAAGTATCATAATTCCTGCTACATATTTAATAAAAAGCAAATTGCAAATAAAAGGCATCTATAGAATATATTTTTAACTTGCTCAGTTATTGATATTCCAAATTCCATTTACATTATATGTATGTTTATAGTTACTTAATTGTGCCTTTTATGGTCCAATTTATACCGGTTAAGTAAAATTGATGTTTGTAAAGACAGCGAGTCTTACCGTTCTCAATACCGTCATTTCTCTGTGTGTGTACTGTACATTTTTATATTTCCAACTCCCATATTCTTTTTCACATCAACATACCTTAGCATATTTTTGTGGTAGTTTACATATGTATCTGTCTGGCTAGATATCATGTTTGTATTTGGTTCTTGTGATAAATCCTTCAAATAAAATTACGCGATGAATGATGATTGTAAGTGTGGTTAAATGTAGCTATTAAAATCTAAAATCAATTACGCCCTTTATCCTTCCTTCCTTTCCTGCTAATCTGTAATCATTAACATATTACTGAAAGTAACGACTAACTGCTCACAACACAACTAATATTTTTTACGCTGTTGATGAAATGATGCATTGTCCTACCGTACGAAAGAAGCGAATGGATTAATGGATGCATGCGAGTGGAGTGATGATGTAAGCGTGTGAACCTAGATACATGTTTTGGCAAAGAATAGAGTATGAAGCATAGGTATTCATATAATTGTCATTATGTGTATTTGTGTATAACTTTATGACTAAGCAAACATGATAATCTGTTTTTAATATTTTATAATGATATGTACAATGGAAGAGCATCAATTCCATATACAATCTACGATCAACATGCAATATGAAAATGAAAATTAAAGGTTATCCTGTCATCGTTTCAACAGCCAAAACTAAAAATATTGTGAGTTTGGATAGGTGAGTAATGTTTTAAAATTGTTATGTAAATTAAGCTGCACCTGTATATGTCTGTATACAAAGACTTAAAAAAGACAAATAATTTAATAAAACAGGTATACAGCAAGTACGTATTATTTTGTTTGTCTTTGTCTTTGCGGCGTGCTGTAGTCTGCTGAGAATAATAAAAGACTGACTCTGCTCTCCGGTTCTATAAACTCGTGCCTAAATTACGAGTGTCGTTATTCCAAGGTTTTTTTGCACAGATGTATAAGCATGTACAATACTCTGCGATGCAAACACAAAGAAAGAGACCCATTGTATTGTGTACATTATTTATAAAAAGGATGCAGTACGGATAAAACTCGTACTCCTTCCACAAACCAGTTGGCCTTATTTTTTTGCATATTTCGTTGGAATCTTAAAGAAAATAAATACTAGTTGGTATAGGTATATATGAGAAGATTTCATTGCAGATATAGCAAAAAATACCTTGTCCAAGTGCGTACCACCAAGCAAAGAAGTCATCTTCAATGTTGTTTTGTTATGCATGCATAAGGTAAGTTATTTTGGATTAGGTAAACATTTTCTGGTAGAACACAAGTTTTACAACTGCATAAAAGCCATTGTAGCAACAATGAACTGCTTTTTACGCAAATGGGATATTTTGCTGCAAAACTTCACATTTACAATGCGGTTAACTATATTATATAACATCGGTTGGTTATCATTAAAAAAGTCACTACAAACCGGTCTAATGCATTTTACACAAGTCCAGTCAGCCAGATAAGAAGAACCAAGAAGTATCCCCATCATCATCACCTCAATCCATGTGCTATTTGGTGCGGCCTAGTTGCTGGTATGGTGGTTAGTGTATACAGCTGGGTACTATAATATAAAACATATACGAGTATACACACGAGTTTGTGTCTGGCTATGTTGGTGCAGTTCGTGTTTTCGTGTATAGCATGTTTTCAATTTTTTGCATATTTTTTTTACTTTCTGCAGGTTTTCTCATCATCTCATCCTTCAACTCTCTACTTACTTGCTAGCGACTAGAAGCAGCGCAGCGATATTACTAACCCTATAAACTTTTGATGTAAGCACTATAAATAAATTTGTCCTTGCCAGGCTACACACACACTTACTTGTTATAGATGAGAGTTTTGTTGGGATGTCGAGAAGTGTTTATTGCTTTGCTGTGCTCTGCAAAAATTACTCATATGTCCATTGTGTCTATTGACTCTATTGACTTACATTTTTTTTCGCAAAACTAAACCTATATAATTTAAACAATATTGGAAACCGAAACAAACTGTGATCGGCTAAAAACCAAAACCTTGAGAAATTTGTCCTATAAATGTAAGAAACCATTATATTTAAAAACTTGGATGCATTCAAAATATTTATCAAAGTATTATAATATGAAGCAGACATTCCAAACAGGGGAAAACCTTCACTTGTTAGTCGTTACTAATATTCTGAGAAGCTGTTAGCAATATGGTGATGACTGAACATTGTGAGTATATTAACCAGAAAGAAAGCAGTTAATCTGCTGGCGTCATTTAAGTGAAATATATATGTAGCATAGCATATGTAGCAGTTAATTCTTTGCATACAAAGCACTCTCAGACGACCAAATCTCTTATGTAAGCCTTTTCTCAACAGACTGTATAAACTCGTCAAGTCGTGTGTAAGCCTAAGTCTTTTTTACATACTCCTTTGTACATTTGCAGAAATATTTTTGTGTGGAAACTAGTGGAAAGCATTTTTGCTAGGAGAGCACACAAAGGGTTCATTTTATGTAAAGAAAAAATACTCGTAACATTGTATACACCTTTCCAAGTTCCAACATTAGCAATTTTATGAGTAGTTTCCAAACCCACTTTTGCTGTTGAAGAGAAGTGTTGTGAAAAAGTGCTTGACCTTTTCTATCATACTCAAGCCGATTCCATGTATTCATGGACCGGTACATAAATGAGTGTTTAAAATAATTTTTGTTTGATATTCATGTTTCAGAAGAAAAGAGGAAAACGGTTTCCAATAAAACTATTGTTATTGTGAAAGTGACTGCTACAGAAACACTGAGAGAAGAATTTAAAAGTTTACTTGTAAAAGTGAATTTAAACTAAATAACAAGAATACACAGTGTAGGGTGACCGACACTATGGCTGACACAGCCGGAGAAGGATCCGGGTCAGTCCAACCTGGAAATGATCCAGTCCCTGTTCAACCTCCTAGTGATGGATTTAAAGCAATCGGACCTGACCCAATCGGAAAAAAGAAAAAGAAATACAAATTTGTGGAACCCCCAGGGATCATGACATGGATTATTTCCTTTGCTAAGAAATGCCTTGCCTGTGGACTTGTGTATGCTTTCGGATATTTTCGGGTATATGGGATGAAAGAAAAGTTTATTAATGAGCACAAGATGCCGTAAAGAATCTTTTTATGTAAGCAAATATGCAATGCTACAGTCTTCTAATTATTTATGGGGTATGCTGATTTGCATCAGATAAGTGTTGGATGGCTTGTTGGACCTATTGTACTGATGGTTGTTCGAGACCAGTGGAGACGGCATCATGACGCAAAACGAGCGATTGCACAAGCTGCTGCTAAAGGGGATGAACGTGAAATCATTTTGGCAAGACTTGGTGACAATCTGCCTTCATGGGTGATATTTCCAGATGTAGAAAGAGCTGAATGGCTTAACATGATAATTAGGTAAAAATTTGTATAAAATGTTATCCCGCGTTAGTCCCGCGTGGATAGAAAACAAAACCTAAGTTATCAGTGATACGTGTTCAGTATCAGTAATGTTTTTTAAATGTCATGCAGGCAACTGTGGCCTAGGATTAATCATTACGTGTACGAATTAGTTGTTCAGTCTATTGAACCAGGATTACGAGAAACACTTGCAACTAGCTATAAAATGGGTTCGTTCAGATTTGAAAAGGTCATTCTGGGAGACACTCCGATTCGTGTTCGGGGTGTGAAAGTATATGATGACAAGAAAACTGACAGAAATGAAATCATTATGGATATGGAGGTAAAATAATTTTTACAGTTTTATATTTTCTGCACATTTAGGGCGAATTTTAAATTTATACCCTTATTTTTTCAAAATGAAACTAGGTGATCTATGCAGGGGATTGCGATGTGAGATTTTCTCTTGCCAAGATGAGAGCTGGTATTAAAGATTTACAGGTTTGTAGGCATTATCTTATGATGGAAATGTAATTTAGCAAATTAAATAACGATTTATTCGTTCTGATTTACCTTAACAGCTTCATGGCACCCTCCGCTTAGGTAATTAGATGAAATTTTGCTTTGAAAATTATAAGTATTTTACTTGTATTTTAGACTAATTTGGATTATTTGCCCTTGTAGTGATGAAGCCTTTGATTAATAATATGCCCCTTATTGGAGGTGTTCAATATTTCTTCCTGAACCCTCCGTCGCTTGATTTTAATCTCATTGGACTTGCCGATGTATTTGATATGCCTGGACTGGCTGACTTGATCCGTAGGATTGTCCAGGAGCAAATTGCAGCAATGTACGGCATATTTATCATATAAACAATATTAATTGTTAACATTTAATAGCAGAATATTTTTTCCTAATGCAGGTGCGTGCTACCCAACAAAATGTTTGTTCAGTTGGCTGAGAACGTTAACCCACGGGAAACATGCGCGCTGAAACCACAAGGAGTCATACGTATTTGTGCTGTGGAAGCCAGGAATCTTTTGAAGAAAGACGTAATATCATAAATATGACTAATAAATATGATTTATGAATACAATTATTTCTTTATTGACGTCATTTTTCCTAATATATTAATAGAACTCGCCTAATTGTGTATTGTATTCACCTACAGGTTGGCGTTCTGGGTATGGGGAAATCAGATCCATACGTGGTCTTGTCAGTTGGTGCGCAAAGTTTCAAGAGTAAAATCATCAACAATACTGTTAATCCAAAGTGGGATTATCATTGTGAGGTTCGTTGCTATTCCAAACTGCAAGTCATATACTATGTATTTGGTTTTTGTGCATATTACCTTTTATATACACTACCTATAAAGAATTCATATACATATGAGCTATTTCAATTTACATAACTTGGACAACGTGTGAACATGCCTAACAATGAATTTTTTATTGAACGATGGCTCCACTGCATTTGGTCATTGCTTCAGATGACGGTAGAGGAAATAGGGCAGAAGCTGATTATCTACCTTTACGACTACGATGAGATGCCCAGACAGGATGAATTTCTTGGAAGGTGTTTATTTCTTCATACTAACAATCTTAATTACAAATTTTACGTAATATCCAGCAAATTTCCTTAAAATACACGTTACACCATCCGAAAATCCAACTCTTTTATCGTTCCATTGTTACACTCTCGTAGTGCTTTAGTAGAAGCGTAGTGCGTAGTTGTGACATATAATGCGTAACATTTCACACTCTTTCTTTCTTCATATTTTACTGTCTTGTCTTTGTAAACATATTTTTTTTACTATAGAATATTTTTAGTCTTGCCATACTTTTCATTTAACAACAATGATATCGCTTGAATCGGTAACATTAGTACACTATACAAACTATGTAATTAATATGCCTATTCATGACTCATGAAAGCTTATGTAAGTGTATCATATGTATTTTCCAAGCTGCATATTATAGTGTCTATCAAAGACTCTGGGGCACATCTCAATAATAATGGGAGAGTTGTGGTAATGATACTTCAACAATGTAATTTTTAAAACCAAGAATGTCGTCTAGAATGCTTTTGTAGTATCATTTATTTATTTTAAAGCTATTCAAGATACTTACTTCATTCACTATCAATTCGTAAAAAAAATGTTGCTTTTATTGTGTAAACAATTAATTTTTAAATGTGAATAACTCGTATACACGGAATAGAGGTTGATTAATGGTTCTAAATCAGGTATGTTAATGAGTATTTGTGCATGCAATCGAGTATAAGTTCATACTTATTGTTTCTTGTAGAGATAATAATATAATGTGGGTAATCGGGTTGCCAAATGTAATTATCGCTTACAGTCAAAATCATCGCTACAATTTTTCTTTTTAAGTATTATAAAGCGTTGTATTACGTACTGACAGTCGATTCTGCTAGTAATTGTATGTATCTTTCTCGCTTTTCCCAAGGCTTTAGTTTGTGTAGTCAGATCACAAACTCTGAAACTAGAAGTGTGGGATTATGACTCGGGCTGGCCTGGCATAATGAACGATGACTTCCTTGGAAGGTTAACTTGCAAATGCCCGTATCTATAAATTTCTCTCTAAATCAGCACTTGCTTACAAGCTTTGTACACCTCACCGAGAATTGTCTTTTACCTTAATTGAATTGCTTTCTCTCATCCCATACCACGCATAATTTAATTATTAACAAGCCTACGTCTTTACGTTTTATATTATTTATATATGCGTGATTTAATAAATCAAATCTTATCATTGTAGGGCATCAGTAGACCTGAGTTTGGTGAAAAGGGAAGGAAATATGGATGTAAGTAACATTTTAAAAATAAGTAATGCTAGTATTAAGAACAGTTATTCTCAGCACGAGCCTCATCCGCTCAAAATTTGTAACCTTTTGTAATTTTCAATTTCAAGAAGTAGATTTCGAAAATAACTACTCAAAATATTGTTTCTTGTAGAATGTTTAAATGACTTTTTTTGAAATTTAGATTTGGCTGGATTTGGAAGATGTCAAAAAGGGACAAATCCATTTGAAATTAAGCTGGTTGGGATTTAGTGAAAATCCAGCAGACCTTAAAACTGCTTTGTTGGAGTCGCAAAATTTTGGGTTGGCCTCTTGTTTGCTGACTGTTCATCTTGACTCTGTCAAGAACCTCCCGGTAAGTTTGGAGTTAGATTGACTATATAGTATAGTATAGTATAAAACCATATTTCAATTCTAAATTCTATGTATGGCGGTTAGTGCATCAGAGTTTCAGTGGACTACTAAAAACTGATCAAACTGGAGAAAGCTAAAACTTCTAAATGGCACTTGCATAAAATATTTCTTTTATTTAAAAAAAATAAGAAGCAGTAAAACACTATAATGTTATAATAGTTCATCTAACATAATATTCTGATGTTGTATAAGTTTTTAAAGCTATAATTATAATAGTTGGAGTAGGAATCTTCATTTCATTTAAGCAAGCACCAACTAAATCATCAAGTAAAGAGCCCGTTCTTCATGAAAAAATCAGTTTTTAACATAACAATAATTTTTCTTAAAATATTTTGTGTTTGATGAATTTAAATGTGTACACATGCTAAAACTCACTTGAAGGCTTTTGTAGCATAGCCATAGCTTGTAGCAAATTGATTTTTTATTCTTTCTTCTTTTAGCGAATTTAATGCCTGATGATAGTAATTTTACTATTATTTTGCTTTCTGCCATTTTCACAGTCTGTAATAATATGCAGATTGGTTGATTTCACAGTAAAATGTAGTACGTGCTATAATAATTTATTATTTTCCACATTTGCTGTATGTTAAAGTAGTGTAGAGAATGAATAATGCACGTGCCTATTATGAATATAATGTATTTTGCTTTGACCACTAACTTGTTGATGAACTAGTGATATTTAAACTTTGAAACTTAACGGTTTATTTTTCTTTCTGTAACGGATAAATCTACTATAACTGACGACCTATTCGCAAACTTAACGTCTATTCAGGTTCTAAACAAAAAATCGTCCGGAATGGGAACCAAAAAGACACAGGTACGCCAATTACCACCAATACCAATCATTCGTTTTCGCATTTTTTTCGCAATTCGCATCAACTATTTTTTTGATGAAGATGTCTAGCTAGCTGAAAGCATTGCATTTGCTCCATGCATACTCAGCCATTATTGTGTGTGTTGATGTTGATATATTTCACCCTCACTTTCACGTGAAGAAAGGCTTTTTGCAGCTATAAAACAATGAATGTTTGTAATCACATGTATATTATTTCTTCCATTAATTCGTCGTCGCGATTATTAAATATATCTTATTCGTCTCTGCTTTTTAACTACTCTAACGTACCTTATGTAGATTTAGTTTTTGATGATCGAATGTAAAATTTTCAACACCGTGTGTTCTTAAATTGCATCACTTTCTTTATGACAAGTTCTGTAAATTGCCGTATGTACATAGTTCAGGGTGAATGACGAATGATGATGATAAGAGTGGAACAAGGGATATTTTATTAACCGATATTTTATGCGTTTTCTTTCATGGTTGTATTTTGCATGGTGAGCTGGTTAAACTTTTTATTCCATTTCAAAAACTTTTATATAACTTTGTGTGCAGTTATGAAAACAAAGGTGAAAAGCTTGACGGCTTAAAGGTGAAAGCGAAAGTATTTAACTGTTTATTGGGTGTACATTCTTCAAGTGCAAACTGATAAGGATACTCTAAAACTCTTCTTGAAGGCGAGGATTTGTTTTTTAAAAAACTATCAAACTCTTCTTGATGCAAAATTATCAAAAGTTATCGTGCTACATATTATGTAGGCATTTGTTGTCATCCTTTAGTAATGCGACTTGATAAATTGTAAATTTGTAAAAACATGTAAATTTGCATATTTACGTATAATTATTGGAAGGTCACTTCGAAACATGAAAGTAATATGCATTCTTTTGAATCGTAAAGCTCCCAAGGGAAGGATCAAAGCCGGATCCGTATGCCATCCTGTCAGTTGGAAAAGTGCAGCATGAGTCTGCTACAATGGAGAAAACGTCAGACCCCGTATTTGAAGAAACCTTGCACTTTTTGGTACGAAACCCATTGACGGACACTTTGCTTGTAAAATTAATGGACAAGAAAACAAGCTTAGAGCTAGGCGCTATGAAACAACCCTTGGACCTTGTGTTTGGTCGGCCTGGAATGATACTTGAAAAACAAAATTTCACTCTTAATACAAGAAGTGAAGCGAAAGTGGTACTTGACATGCAAATTAAGATATTAAAGCACTGGGTGCAAGGAATGGACGATGAAGACTTGGATGACGAGATCAAACTTCCCGATGATCCACAACCACCAATCCCTACTGCAGAAGCAAAACCGGAACCTGTTGTAGCTACAGTGCCAGCATCCACTGGATCAGCGGAGCCCAGTCCCCAACTGACACGTACAGCTTCGGTGAAACAACCAAGCGTTATTGAAGAGTTGGTTATAAGAAGTGACGAAAGAAAGCCGTTACTTTCTGCAGTCCCTTCGACTTCTATTGACGACGATAAAAACATGAAAGTTCGATTGACCATCAGATACAGGTATGTTCATATGTAAATTTATTCTTTCTCATTATGGACGAAAATGTTAATAAAGCTTCAATAAAAAACGGAAACTCTCTTTTATTGTCTACAGCCAAACAACACATCAGCTAATTGTCGTTGTTCACTCTGTTGCAAATCTTCCAATCGAGCAAGAGGAGTTACCTGATCCCTATGTAAAACTCTATGTTCTTCCTGAACGAAATAAAAAACACAAAACCGAGGCGATAAAAGATCAATGCAACCCACTATACGACGAAAGATTTGAATTTCCCATTATAGATCTACGGGGAAAAACCTTGGAAGTTACTGTTTGCGATAAGAAATACATTCGAAGCTCTCCAAAGCTTGGGGACGTACTCATTGCTTTGGATGACTTTGTTACTGGAAACTCTGTAACCAATTGGTACCCACTGGTAGATTAACAGTTACAGGGTAAAAGAGCAAAAAAACGATTTTTTGGGTTGTGCTGCTTTGTGATTTAATTTTTGTTGCCAATTTGAAAATATGCCATATTATTATTGTTATTTTATTTTGAAAAAATATTGCATTTTGATTTCAATAGTGGTAAGGATCCTGTCAAATACTTAAGGGTTGCTTATTCAAGAGGAAAGAGCAAAAGCTCGATCTGTAAAACGAGATTTGCAGTTAAATTTTTAATGCTTGCACGCACTGTTACTCGATAAAACGACTCAGCAGCCACTCGATATATGCACTTAATGCTCTTTAATGTTACATATTTTGCAGCAATCAATCATTTGATATTACATACTCTGATGAATGTAATAAACTTTACTTCTTATGTACTTTGTTTTTACGTTGGTATTTTAGTTTTTTAGGAACAATTAACAAAGATATATGCCTTAAGCTTTTGCTGATACTGAAATTATCTTTACTGATGAAGAAATGCCGAGAAAAAAAACATTATTCAAATGTAATGACTGAATAATTGAAAGGAATTTGTAAAAAATGCAACAAAATGTCTTGGAAAATATATGGTGTTTGAATGTCCATTATATTGCAACATTTGCCCTTAAACTATCTACTGATCAATTGTACACAATCTTCTTCGGTGCTAGTACTGGAGCTAATGCAACATGTATTACTTAATAATACACTTTGGTGTTTAACGTTGTACTAATTATAGTACCTATATAGTATTAGTAATTTTTTCCGATAAAATTTGGTGTGTCAAGTTTGCTAAGTTTATCATTATGAGAAACTGTTATAATGATTATTCCGTTTTGGAAGTACTACTATCATACTACCATCCATTCAAAAATATGTAAAGAATATAAAGTTAATGCCTGTTAACCATTAATGTTTTAAATTCAGCTTTAATAAATACGTATTTATCTTTGCGAGTATCTGCGACTTTCTCTAACATTATATTTCTTAAGTCGTAATATGGTAGATCAGATCAGATCATTGCATTATTTTTAGCAATTAAAAGTACAAGTTGGTAAAACAAATGTGATGATGAGTGGTTAGTGTATAAAATTGAGATTTTATAACATATCGTATAATAGCACTATCAGTTTTGATGGGCTGTAGTTGGGGGTAGTAGCTGTTTTGTAGAACTGGATGATGTAAACGAGTCTCCACTAGATCGCAAAGACGTTGGATTGGTTCCGGCAGACATTGAAGTTCTTACGTTAGGGGTGCCCGGAAGTGATGTTGGAATACTACGACTGTATCTGTGGCTTGGATCAGGGCTATCGTCTGTAGATTTGTCATCGGCTGCAAAACTTTTTTGTGGGGTACTTTGAGTAGAGTCAAGAAATGACTTGTCCCTGCCTGTTCCAGACATCAAACCTCCAGAGGTCTTCATTTTTCATAAATTAAACCAAAATTCTTTACGAAAATTTCGCTGTTATGAATCCACCGTATTTATAAAATATTTACTCACCGATGTTACTTTACCGGGACACTCTTCTTCTTCCTCATCAGAAAATTCGTCAATGGCCGCTATCATTGTAAGCATATTACTTTGACTGCTTTCTATACTTTGCAGTTGTAGTGCTTCTTCCTCTTCTTCATCAACATCCGCTATCCGAGATCTAAGTCCATATCTTGAACGAACTCCATCTGCAGAATGTGTGAAATCTTGCACATCAGGTAATGCCTCAGGCGCTTCGGAAAAATGCTCTTCGTCTTCTGGATCACTGGTCAACGTCTTTGTATCAATTGAGCCACTTTTTGAAAGTTTCACTATCGACTCTTTCCTTTCCACCTCGTACACAACATGCGAACATTTTTCAGATTCATCTTGATCTTGATCTTCTAAGGACGGGGCGACCATTACTGTCATTGCTATAGGACGCCCATCGACAGTCTCTTCACATGGATTTAAAGCCCTAGCTGCTTCTTGTCGCACGACCATTGTAGCTGCTGTACTAGACGGCAAATCTGAGGCAGGATAGGGGCCATTCAATGCTTCCAACAGTGGAACCATCTCATAACCGGGAATTGAGTTCATCTGTACTACTGGCATCTGAAATTAGTAAAGGAGAAAGCATGCGTTATAATTTGTAAACTCTGAGTAGAATGACATACTTACGAAAATTACACACAAACTGAAAAGGTTTTAAAAAAATACTTCTGATGTGAGTGCTGGATATTCCATTGGAGCAGGTGGAATTCTATAAACAGCGCGAATTTGAAGAAGGGCTCTAAACGGTGATCTACATATAGGACAGTTGTTTGCCTAATAAAGAATTTAAATCAATATTAGAAGTAATGCTTAAGCATTGATTGTGAAAAAAAACTTTTGATAGCATTATTTCTACGCACCTGATATCTCAAGGAATCGGCGCACGAATGACAAAGGCACAAATGCCTACATGGAAGAATTAAAGTATCCCTAATGTCCGACATACATATAACACATTCTGCAGAATTTTCTGCATCCGATTCTTCGTCATCTATTTTCCTACATGTATTCTTGTTTTCTATTCCATAAATTTCTTGAAGCAAGTACAAAATTCCGTCAACAAACAATTTTTGTTTCATTGGTTTGAGAGAATAAGAGCCATCTGAATACTTGTCCACTGTCGCCGTTGTCACATGGGACTGGGGTATATCTGAACCTTGAAAGTATTAAACAGAAATGAGCATTATAAATTTACAGTCTTCTGTCACCTTTACATTATTTATTAAAAAATAGATAATTAAAGTTAAACTGCGTACCATCTTCTATACTAACACATTGTATCACGATTGGAAAAACCTCTTTATCAAAGTCATATTGTAAATCTGTATCAGAAAACTGCGAAGGATTAAATGTATGCAGCCCATTTGTGTAAACTTGATTCGCCCCTGCTTTAAATTTAATTGTCTCAGCACTTATTTTTGGATCCCGTGGTCGGTATCTGAGAAATTAAAAAATGCATTGGTGTAATTAATTGATATTTTTCTACTAAAATGAGTACCACCTACACATATATTGTAAATAGTGTTCAGTGAATTTTTACCTGACACCTCTTGACGTCACCTCCTCGGTGCAAAAGTACATAATAGTTATTTCACATCGACAATCCGCATCAAAAACGAATTCAATATTGTAAGTTGTAGGTGGTTTTGTTGGTGGAGAAGGAACAGACGCTTCATCAGAAAGATCTGCCGAGTCTGATGCGGCCAGTGGCACAATCGGAATTTTTACAAACTTCAGCGTTTCTTTTCTTATGTTTATAAGGGCCTTAAGTGTCTTGGTAGGTTCGTTGGACTGAGGTGCTGGATAGGGGAACTGAAAAAGATTATTGTTGCAAAGTAAGCATTTACAACCATTCACATTTTTTCTTGTTTCACAGTAGCTTATACTCTGCTTTCTTTGACATCTCACCGGCACTGGTTTGCTTCCGAGAAAGTTCAAGTCTCCATTGTCTCCAAATAAATACTGCTCCGGTTGTGGAGTTTCAAACCTCTCACCGCCCATTATAAAATGAGTATTAAAATATGTCCCTAGACACAAAATGAATAAAAACTGATAAAATATACAGGTAATATCATGTACACAAAACATTGACAAATAAATTGTCTACCAAAATAACTTTCAACTTTACTTGCTTTAAAATCATAATATTCTTCATTACCTGATTTTGGAGGATATCGAAACGCAGTAGGTGCTGGAGCGTCTTGCTCTTCAGCATCACTATTTCGTCTGCTCATCCAACTCCCCATTTTTGTAAAGAGCACTTATCCAATATTTGTATATTCTTGTTGCAAAATGACTTACACAGTTTTTAGTTAACTGCACTGGTCGCACACACAAACACTTTTATTGTCTAGCTCATCTCACGATAATATCACGCAAGAAGCACTTATCGCCAATATAAAAAAGTCAAATAGTGCTAAGAAAATTCTTGGCAAATTTCAAGTCTTTCTTTCCCCTTTGCATAACTTTTCCCGTTTGCATTGTTATAATAATGTATATATAATATACACTGCTTCCTCATCAATCTCGCCAATCTTTTAAACTCCCACTAGTATAATTAATTTGCAGCATCATGACCATTTTAAACCCAATTATGACGTTACTGTTGTTTTATTGTCCCTAGTCGTTTAAATGTGCTTAATATAACTTACATTGTAAAATGTGAGAAAATAAGCTGTGTGGAGGAGCACAGAATTTCATCACTTGTTACAGATATCTATTTGATATGGATGCAAAAATCTAACAGGACTTACACAACTTTCTTTTGATGATGATAATACAATAGGCATACCAGAATTAGAATGATATATTTTCACTACGGTTGAGTAGGATTTTCTTTTTGATTATGTTGCTGCCTGCTGCTGCTGCTCAGATCCAAAAGCCAACAACAAAAACAAATCAGATGTATTTTATTCATGAAAAATGGGAATTTAACAGTGGACTAAAGATATTATTGTGAGAATGCTTATCATCAATATACCATGTTAAGCAGAATATTATATACATGCAGACCTACATGTAAGTAAAGCTCAATTTAAAAAAGAAGAGTAAGAAAAAATATGATATTATGCCTGTGTGTTGTGTCTGTGTCTGTCTGCAATACTTACACGATATATTTAGGCAGCAAAAATAATACTACATACTATCATGTATAGGCATTCACATTCAAGTCATTCTCATCATCCTCCGCCTGAAAATCCTCACAGCAGTATTTTATTGCTCAGCAGCGTAATATTAACAAACTTGAGCAGAAAATCAAGGTAAAGCACACACTAGAGCAGCAGCACACAAGATTGTGTGTGTAGTGCAAGCAAACAGATACTAGACGAGAATCCCTAGTAGTAGGTTTATTCTTCTGTCTCTGTTTCTACCTCTTCTGCTTGCCTTGCACCTTAGATTTATTATGCACAACAACGAATGCACAAAACTGTTCTCAACTTTTGTGTCGCTGTTTTTGCTGCTGCTGCTTGTTGGTATTATGATTCACTTTGAATTGTATCTTCTGAAACCAAGCTGAAATACAAAGGTAAACCTTTTGGAGAGATGTGCCATAGTCTTTTAATTCAATAAAATACCTACATATAGGTCCTTATGATGTATGAATAGATTGGAAAATTATAAGGTTCATTTTTTATTTTTTAAATCTATATTTACAATATGTATTTGCAAAGCTATTTATACTTGGAATTAAACAACCCAGTTATATTCCATTGTCATATTGTAATCGACATTCATTCTCAACTTGTCCTATATATTTGTGGGTTATTCTCATCTTTCCCCATTTGTTTGTGCATATTCTCAACTTGCTCCATTCAATATGTGCGACATAAAAGAAGTGTATACATCTATGAATATCTTTTTTTGGATTTAAAAAAATATAAAGCTTTTATAAAGAACAACAATATTAATTTTATTAGGCAGTTTTGCATGCCATTAATTCACATAAAAATCTTTATTTTCCATTTCACGCTTTATAATAACAATTTGTTGCGAGTATGAGTCTTTCCAAAGACACAAGAGTGTCAACAAGAGTTTCCACCAACGTGGCCAATAAAAAGTCGGCTGGAGGTGTAAGTGTAAGGCCCGGGACCAGAAAATCCTCAAAAGGGATTGGCTCCTCACAAAAGAAGTCACAACTGTATTCTCAAAAGGCAAGTCGACCGAAATCATTTGTTGTGGAGACTCAGCCGCCATGCCGAATTTACCGTACAAGAAGCTCTCTGGACTACGTAGTTAACCCTATCGACCAACCAAGAACACCGACAAAGTATCTCCCACCCTTTCGCAGAAATTTTCGTTATTTTGGTACATCCACTTTCCAGATTTGGTAGTAAAAAATCAGTGCACATAAAAGAATACAATATAATAACTATTCGTCTGTATCCTGCACATGTAGGTTATCCAAAAGATTTAAATTTGGATATAAACACACCTCCTCGCGTCAAATCATGGGGTTCAATTTCAGAAAAGGATGCCAAATCAAATAAGCATAAACGCAGTATTCCTTACGGAAACCGTATGACGCATGATAACAGTTTCGATCCTCATTGGATGGGAAGACTGCTCAAGCGCAATTTGCTACTTGAAAATCCCGGTCTCATACCGCCAACAGACAAAGCGGCGATAACTCTGGGAACTAAAGACAAACTAAAATTGATTCATCCCGAGTTTGAAGTGCACAACTGTCCCAGTGACCTATACTTTCCTATGACTGAACGGTCGAGAAAAGCATTTTGCCGAATCAACAAAACAGTTCAAGATATAATTGACCAACAGAAACATGCATACGTTGTGCAAAATCCCACGGTTATGAAGTTTGCGGCGACGGAGCAGGTCATGCTAAAAAATGAAAGGGGTAGACTGCCGGAAACCCCAAAGTTAACACATAAACGAAAGAGTGTAGAGAAAAACAAATTATAGTGTGCTATTTTTGCTTTTTTTAATTAAAAAAAGCATTTTCTAGCATGTATTTACGTTGACAATTGTTTATAGTTTCAGCTTCAACTCATAGATACAAATTCCAGTTCTGAAGAACAATTTTTCTCCGACTACTACGCCAAAGCGGTCGTGTCACCCGCTGTCAAGACCATGTGCGTAAAAGATAATTACCCCGGTTTAAATCAGCAGTTGTACCAGAGACCCAAGGATGATTTAGACAGTAAAGATTTCGGAGTGAAATCATACGATGACGTTTTGCGCTATGGGGAACCGATTCTTCCTGAGTTTGCTATGAATGTTCCCGAGGATGTTTGGCAAAAATTGGCTAAAGTTCGTGCAAGACAGCAGCAAATGAATAGAACTCAGAAGGCACGCATGGAAGCACAAGATCCTGATCAAGGTAAGTTTCGTACTTTTACGCAAATAGAGCTGAGGGATCAAGTATTGAGGTCGGCGAGAAATGATTTTATAGCAACCTTGTAAGAAACAAATGAAAAATATTAACTAAATTGCACAAATCTTTATCTTTAAATTGAACTTTAACAGTCAACTTTAGTAACTTTTTAGAAAGGAAGATTTAAATGCCCCACTACCTGCAGAACTTTTCAAAGATAATCGCGATTTGTTCGAGCCATACCATGATTTTTATGGTAAAGGTGAGCTACCACCACAAGGGCCATTTTGGTGGAAAATTCAAAGAGAAGAGCCACCCTCTGAAGAAGAGTTAACTATTATCGAAGAGTTTGTTCAAGAAGCAAAGTTGCACCATAGTTTCACCCACCATCTACCTGGTTTATTGTACACACCCCGACACCCATTTCCTCCGTTCGAGTTAGACTGGTTTGAAAAGGGCTCAAAAATATACACAAATAGAGAACGACGGAAAACGCCAAATGAGCTGTTTGAAATGCCTGCTTACGTTATGGATTTGGACAAAAGCAAGTTCGAAGAAAAGCTTTCTGTAACGGTAAAAGAGGGAGCGAAGGAACTGGTGGGCCCCGAAATTTATGAGCTGTACAAAAGAACATACGGTATTACAGATGCTGATGTGAAACTAAAGGAAAGCTCAGAGAAGGTAACCGATTCGGTTGCTCCAAAGAGAAAGGTTAGAAGGAGAGTGAGAAAGACAAGTTTAGTACAGTCGAAATCTAAAGTACCAAAGAGTGTATTTGCTGAAGAGGAAGGTGGAGAGAGAGAAAATCTAGAAGATGTGCAGGAGAATGAAGAAGAAGAAAAGAATAATGATGAAGAAGGTGCCCCATCATCAGATTTTAAAATTCCTATAGAAGAAATTGAACCAGAGTACAAGTTAAGTACTGACTTACTGGAGGAGGACTTACTTTTCCCCCAGCCGAACGTCAAGTTTAGCACAATTGATTTCCCAACAGAGAATATTCCAGAAAGTTTGAAAGATGACATGCAATACTTCAAGAATTGCATAGAAATCGGAAATGATGTAAACTCAGACCAAGAAAAAGAGAAAAAAGGGAGTGATTCAGATACGGATTCGGAAGAAGCATCTAATCTACCTAATGTAACTCCTAAGTTTAGTCATGATGCAGTTTCACATTTGCAAGTTATGTATCAAGAGGCAATGAAGACCAAACGTAAGAGTTTTTATCGTCCCATGAAGAACCAAGACATGCAGCCTCCCAATTTAAAAGACATATTCTTGATGGAATCCTTCATTGAAGATATTCATCATTTGTTGAATCATAATGAAAATAATCCAAAATTTTTCGAGGCGTTCTGAAAAATCAGTACGCTGAACTGCTGAATGAGGGCATTTCTAAAACTGTCACTGAAATAAATTTAAACTCTATAATAAAATAAATAAACTATATAAATAAATCCAACCGTTTATAAAAACAATAAATATTTTTTATGAGTTCATGTTAAGGTAGCACTTTTTCTGCTTCATCCCTCCCGTCATCCTCTCCTGTTTTTATAGTGTGAATATGTCACATAATAACCAATTTGAAAGTAAAAAGTAGAGACGAGGAGATTTTTCTCCGTATGGTCTTAGTCTCAATTTTGAGTCTTTACCCATACTGTGCATTTTTTTATTTGAAAATTATATAATTGAGATATGTACATATATGGCAGCGTATTTTTTCATAATACATAATGAATAAGTATTTGATTAATAAATTACCTCCAGTGATACCAAGCTCTAGAGTCTGGAGTATGTAGATCATTTTAAATAACACTAAGACTTGCTTGTTCATTTAGGTAATTTATTTTAATCATAAGTAGAAGAAAATAGAACCATGCACCCATCAATTCAATTTTGATTTTTGTTATTTAAAATGACAGTGAAATAGTGAAAATGATCAATTTGTAGTTGATTAAATAGATAAATACACAACAAAACAAATCAGTTTGTCAAATCAAATGTAATTTGTAATAAACGAAATGCAATATTTTCACAATGCCCCATAAGTCAACGACAGTTGCCTGGTATGTACATGTAAAGTATTCTTCGTAAAAAATATCGCAGCTTGTATATTACATATTGAGTTATAAGCTCTCTATTACTGATTGATGACTGTTGACATCATTGGTAAAATAAATCAGATCAGATATATCATAATCATATTATTCGCTGGCATTTCAGTAATAACAACAATGCAATGATTTTTTTCTATACATGCATTGCATTGCATGTATCTCTAAAATGGTCCATCATTGTAAAATTACGTCTTCATCATCATCTTCATGACTCGTTTCTAACTTAAAATTGAACGACCTCCCAAAATTTGCACTTCTTTCTCTGAAATTTTAATTCGTTCGATGAAAGTAAATTGCCTTGTTCTATTTGTAAAGTTTATATTTGTGTTCTATTTCTGTTCTTGTAAAGTTTTTCACTTCCTATGAATGAATTTATATAAGACCCAAAATAGTAAACGGTAACTATATTCTCATTCATTGTCGTTGTCCTGTCCTCGTAAATGGATGGCTTTTGTGTGTTTGGGTGACATGCTGCTTCACTGCTTGTCAGTCTTGCCTGATGATACCGTATCTTTACAGGAAACGTTTTCTAAACCTCACGCATAAATAGGCTAAATAATAAAATAAAAAATATACCCACCTATAAAATGGCAATACAAATACATATACCAAAAACTAGAAACGCAAACAATGTTTGTTTCTTTTAACGAGCAACCAGCAGTGAAATATAATAATAATGTAGGTATTTAATATATGATTCAAATGACAATGTAGAAATTTGGTAGAAATTAAGAAAACATAAAATCGGTCACTGTTACTGTTATCTTAAATTTGCTTATTAGCATTAGACGCTATAGTGTATGCATATATTTATGGTGCATTACTGGTGGTGGTGAAGGTATGTTTAAGAAAATAGGTGTACGAAGGTGAAATGTAATATTGGTATGCATAACAAATGTACAAGAAGAATGTAATGTATACTACTAGTGTAGTAGCATGGCCGTGTGGTCGTCGTGGAGTGGTGTGTCCAAGAAGCCCCTGGTGACAGCTGAGTGGAGAAAGAAAGCAAAGCAGAGTATACCATTCTCGTAGCAAGTTGAAGTTGGTGTTGAGGTGAACGTTTACTTGTCTTAGTTTTGCTCCAATCTTGTCAGCGATTCCGTTCGTTTTTCCCATTATTCGGTTTTTCTCATCGGACTGTGTGGCAAGGTGGCAACTACCCGTGTTCGGAAAAACGACAATCCAAACTTTCTCTCAGTACTACTAGACATACATATACGCTGAATAGCTGACGTGAGTTGGTTTGATGTTGTTGTTGCGATTTGGGAAGAAGCATTTAATACTTTTTTGGAACAATTTTACTTACTTTGGATGCTTTATAGTATATATATTTTTAGCAACTGCTCAAAGGAGCGAGAAGAAAATACAGAGAAAACCACTTTCTCGATTTTTTCGCAGCAACTTTTACGAGTACCAGTACTGAAAGACCACAAGATGGGATCTGTTTCTGTGGAGGATATAGATGTGGACTTTTTGGCTTTGATCTATGACATCATAAAATGGTAATAATATAAACACTGTAATTTTGCAATATTTGTTAGAAACTTTTTGCTTTGTTAGCAGTCACTGACTGTAGTAAAACGTATTGTGAAAAATTTATTTATATTGTTTTATTCTTCTTCTTTTAGTGTGGAAAGGGAAAATACGGAATGTGCACAGGCTAAACGAAGTGAATTTCAGGAGAGCAGTCAGAAAATACAAGAATTTCAGAGAAAATTGGACGTCACTCGTGATCAGGTACTGAATATTTTGCACCAAGATTCATTGATTTGGCTGTGTAAATCAAATTTGAATTGCGTGCAAAAAAATCAAAGCACTAATTTAGGAATGGTTTTCTTTCAGATTCGCAAGCTTCCAGGAATAGATTATAGTAAAGAGGATCAAATCAAGAAATTAGATGCGCTTCGTAAACAGTTAGTTTTGAAAAAGAAATTACTGCAAAAGTATAAAGATATGTGCGCATTAGAAGGGGTGAAGCAGTACCTTACGCCTTCAAACATAAGCTAAAATAAGTGTAAAAGTTGTATAGGTACATAATATGCAAACGTATTAAAACGTCGGAGTGTGTTCAATTTGTAACTGTGAGGTTGCACAAATTTTTATATCGATCTGAAGCACTATACATAATTTACTTTTGTATTATTACTTGAGTTTTGTTGCCTGAAAAAGAAACTAATTAAATTTTGTATAAATTGAATTTGTTTTTATTAAACAAAATATTATTTTGCTTTGTGCACTTTTTAATGTGTTGTCTCATTATCACTTGCATGTAGTAAAATGCTGTCTACCACTGACACCTGAAATTTTATGATATTCAAGAAGGAAATGAAAAGCTTCCATTCCGTATAGAAAGGTAACGTCATACGGGTGTGTAGTTTAAAGTTTAATCAAACGGCAATAGAACGTACTTAGGACAGATTTAAAATGATGAGATCGGGAAGACGACTCGATTCATCCGTGATATTTATTGGAGAAGACGAGACTCCTCTTTTAAAAGATGCATGGAGTGAAACCAGTGAGGGTGAGAGAAAAAACAAGCGTGTAAAAAACTACAAATCCGGTACAAATTTCAGAAAGGCTGTCTCACCAGGAAGGGTGAAGCGCTTACCAACTACTTTTCTAAACTATCTTCTCTCTCAAAACTCTGTTATAAGTCGTCTTGCGACCTCACTTTGTCCTCCTTTCGGCAAGTACAAAAGAATACCTGTAGATGCAGAGGGAAGCTTCCTTAGTTGCTTTTTGCTAGTTTGTACTCTGTACTGGGGATACGTCAATTCCAGAGGCGAAGCAAGAGTAAACGCTCTGTTCTTGTCATCATCATTAACCGTTGGATATCTCATAACAGTTTCTGGCGTCACATGGCTTTTGTCTTTTTGCACAAAGACAATCATAACGCTGAGGTAGTAATTTACGGTTTAAAACTGAGTAGACTTCCCGTTTGGGTTGAGTTGAGATTCTGTTAATGTCATGATATTTTTCTTCTTCTGGTTTTCAGCCAAGTTGTGGCAGTAATGAGCTATGGATTATTTGGACACGCACTGACACTCATAATTTGTACAGTGGGGTCTGATCGTTGGTTTATGCCAATGCTAACTGTAGTTGGTGGACTTGGTGAGAACTTTACTGATACTATAATAGTTCTATCGTTTCATTCAATTAATTTTTCATCACATATATTTAAATCAAATGTAATTTTATCTTTTCTTATCAGGATCTCTTCGCATTTGCTTAATTTTGTTAGCCAGGACACCGATTCCTGCATGCAGGTTTGTGCTATGTACGCCAATTGCTATCGTTCATTTACTGTATTTAGTTTATCTTCATTTCACAATCATGAAAAACATTTATTAACGAGTATTTATTATCTAGTATCTGATCTTATTGTTAGTTAAACATGTAAAAATCCATGAAACAATAGTATGTGCTCTAAAACATTTTTATGGATAAAATAGGAAATTCTGTAAAATGTTAAATTTAATTTTCTTCAACTTTAACAAGCGAATAATAAAACGTAGTAATAATAATCGAAATAAATTACGGCAAAGTTCTAACTGTTGTTTTCTGTAAGTCTTGTATTCATTAGTTTATTAGCCTTCCATTGTATTTTCTTCTTCTTCTTCACCATCATGATCATCGTCAATCTTTTCCTGTTCCCCATCAATAGGTTTTTCATACACTTTTTCCAGGGGTGAAACTACTACTGCGTCCCAAACACTTGATGAACCAATTATGTCCACTATAGAACAAAATAAAAACAGGAATGGTGTGTTGCAAATTGAAATTCGTAATGAAAAATCCTAATACATGATCTAAAATATCTTTAAATACTCACTTCCTTTACACGTTTCCAAACCGAGAACAACTTTGTATCCGCCCTGGGCCAACACACGAAGAAGTGTTTGGGCAGTGGCTGTAGCTGTATCTTGATCTTCATATGATAAATTGTGACCTCTCATGGAAGTACCCGCATATCCAGGTAAATACATACCAGCTGACATTAATGCTAAAGCTCTTCTGAAGGCAACATTTATTGACAATGCCTGTCTAGTTGGATTGTTCATTACAGCAAAATGTGCCAAAATGTCCAATAGCCAAGTGGATAGAGGTTGAAATCCTGGGTATCTTTGTCGCATATCCCTTAGAATTCTGATTAATACTTTTACGGTTGAATTGTGGCATGTCTCTTCAAACCAACGGCTAAAAACGATTTGAATATAGTTATGCAATGACAATACATAATTTATTTTGCATTAATTGTTAATACTCCTAGTATTATTCGTTTATCTTTTTACCTGTGTCTTATTGCTTGCCAATGTTCGTTCACAATCTTGGAGTCTAAATGAATGTCAGCATCTAGTTTCCGAATATTTTGAGGGACTGTTGTGATCAAAACCCGAACTGTGGCTTGAACGTTAGTGAGATCAAAACCTCTATTTGTAACTGATGCTCTGACGCCTATAACATTAAATAAAATGAGTAAACACACATATTATAAATAGCAAATAAGAAAACACACAAAACCAGCTATATAAATTCTTACATTCCGTTTGTCGTAGCTCTTCTGCAACTCGGTTGCATAATGCTTCAACAGCCTCCCGCGTGGGTAGCGTTTTTAAAATTACTACAAAATCTGCAGTTTTATGACCTGCCAAAATAGTTCCTTGTTTAAATGAACCAACCTGTCTCACCTCATCAACTTGCTGCAAATGAAGAAATATTTTAGTGAGCATATACCAAATAACCAAATACTAAATAATTTTAATGTGCTAACTTACACATGCATCAAACGTTCCAGGAGTGAGAATCAGAGTTTCCAGTATACTCTGAATTCTAGTGACTAAATTTTGAATTGTCTGGATCTCTTCAGTTGTTGGTGAAATATCTCCGTTTCTTTTCAGTAAAGCCTAGAAATGAGTTAAAATAAAAGACGAAACGTTAGATAAAAGGAAATTTTAGGTAACCATATATTATAGTAAATAGGGATATGGAAAGAATTCTTACACTAGAAAGAATTGAATCGTCAGGAGCTGGAGTTACTCTGGGAAAAACATCTTCAAAAAATATCAGGTCAAATGGCAACTTTCCGTTATTAATCAGCCTCATGTTGTTAATCAATCCAGAAGGTGGTGGAGCTAGACCTCCTCGTCGCCGAATTTTTCCTCCACCTCCTCTACCTCCCCCTCTCATTGTTATAGCTGTTTAGACGCTTTTAAGTTTTAGGAAAACAACCTGGAGCAGCAAAAATAATTTATGATTTAAAAAACAATATGTACAATGTACATAATTTTGTTTGTGGTTTAAACTACCTACTAAAACATGTATAAAGTGTCAAAGTGTAACTTCAGCCGTTGCACTTTTAATTGTTAACCAATTTGTTAAGAGCAAACTATTATAGGGGAAAAATACCTATTAACCTACTTGTGTCTCATCATACGTGGGACTAAAGCTCAAAATGGACTTGCTCTTGCTACCCCGAGCAAACCAACTGTCAATGGAAGTAATATCAGTTCCAAATGCATAATTAATCAAAGGTCAACTAAGGACTTTAAGTTAAGGTCATTTTCACTTTATAGTTTACAATTTGTAAGCAAGAATGAAATGACTTGATTTCTATTGATTCCACTAACTTGTGAGTTAACTTGAAACAACTACTCAAAATTGTAAGGTGCAACGCCAGCTTTACTGACTACCGACAGTAGTGATACTTTTCTCTTGTAACAGTACAAGAGAAATAGTCTAGCAAAGCAGTTGAGTTTATATCAGCTCCATAACAGTCCCTTAAACTAAACGCTCTAAATTCGGGGCAGGGCCAACCACTGCGAAATTTGTTCTCAGTTCCCATAATACTTGGACCAATACTCCCTAAATATTTGTCCCTATCACAGCCCTCACTTTCATCATCTTCATACATCAGTTTTAACTCTGACATGAATAAATTTTGTAAAATTCACTGCAGCGCATTTAACTACAGGTGTTTTGTAATCGATTACTGTGTTAAAAATGTATTTACTGTATTGATTTTACTCGTAGGTATAGCTGATGTTGAAACAAATCACAGAAAAGATTTTTTATAAATTCGTAGTTTAATAATATGTATGTAGTATTCGTCTAAAACTATGTACTTGTTTGTTTTCCGGTAAAAATTACCGAATAAATGCATACAAATAGGTAATTGCTGTATTCTACCTATGACGTATTGACGTATACATACTTACATACACAATTGACAACAGCCCACGTTGTATCACAACGCCACCAAAGACAAATTTGTTTTATCACTTGTACCAATTGCAAAAAAATGTACTAATTTCCGAAAAAGAATAGTAGCTCTTGGGGAAAAAAATATTTACATATTTGTATTGTATTTACCGTTCTTTATGTAGGTAGGTCGTAGGTGTGTATTTTTTATCTATCAGTTGACAAATTGTTGAGCTGAACACTCACAATCACAATAATATGTGCTTGCTCCGGTCTGTCACACTACACACACCACCAGGTATTTCGTTAAAATCCCGGTAAGTTACTGATACTAGTTATAGGAGTAAATTATTATTTTGTTATTTTTGTTCAATTTTCTCTTTTTAGCAGCAAGCAAGGGAAGCAAGGGGAAAATGAGAGTTGGAGAAATTGGAAAGTTCTACTGCTCTGCCTGCTTGCTCCAAGAACAACAACAACAACACGATATCCGGTATTCCGGCTGCTCGTATAGTAGTATTGTCTGCGTGCGTATATTATAATAACATGGTGCAAAGAAAAAAAATAATATTAAGTTTAAGATATTTTGGTAGATTGCGCGTTAGCATAGGAAATGCAAACATTTCTTGAAAGCTTTGCCAATCAGCTTCTTTCCCTTGATTGTCGCTCTGGATTGGACCATTCTTCAGCTTTTTGGGTTGCTTTTTTCACGCTTTTAGGTGTGTGTTCTTTGCTCAAGTTTATTGTGTCGTCGTTCGTTGTGTATGCATGTGTGTGTATCATCCTCATTTCTCATGTAGTAAACAAGTATGATTTCTAGTTTTAGCAAACTGAAATACCTAGATTTTTTAATACTGTTTCATTTCCACAATAAGAGCCATTGCCTTGTGCCTTGTACGATCATATTATTATTATTATCAACATCATGGCGATACGATGTTGATCATCATCATCATCAGTAGTAGTAGAGGAAAAAAAGTTTCAGAGTGAATTTTTAGTAAGTCGACGAGTCTTTGTTGAAGCTGATGTGATGTACTTTTATTGCTTAATATTTATAAATTACATATAAAAAACTCTTTTACAACAGCAGCAGTAGTAGTAGCCTTCTTCACTTCATAGTTCATACATAAATATAAGCTTTACCACCACCACTGCTACCACACAACTTCACATCGAATCGACGCACATTATTAAGCACAACAGAAAAACTTGGTAGCTATAACTGTATGCTTTTTACCATCAATTTTCTGGCTATATGTTTATTCCCTTTCGCTTTTATATTGAAAAAAAAATCGTAGACATATAAATGCCTGCATATATAGGTATACACACAAGCGTAAAAGTTGCATTTAGTATTTTTATAACTTGTGTATATATTGTATATGTATTATTATGCATATAAACTGTATATTTATAAATTATTTTTTTATACTTTATATAACCCAATGCCTTTTTATATGGTATGTATGTATGTATGAAATGTATATTCTATATAAGTACGTTATTTATAATAATATATGGGGTACCGTATGGCCTATAGGGTATAGGAATAGGCAGCGTGTACACCTATACTTGATAAGTTACTAGAGATGTATGTATGTTTTTTTTTACATTGCAGTTAGAGAAGAGAGAATTAGTATTGGAAAGAAGCAAGTCGAAGCATTAAAGAGTCTCAGCCCCCGGTTACCCAACTTCATTACTCGTTTCACATCAGACCCGGACGGAGCTAAGTTCACGTCGCTCCTCGTAAAGGATATACAGTATACAAAGGACTTATCTGAGAAACGGGAGATACACATCCTTCTTATATAAAAGTTCGTGGTTGAACCAAACAAACAAGTATTACATTTCAATATTAAGCTTATATATCCCTCTTTCAACTCAGACATCGCATAGGACGTCTTTCCGTACTTTACGTAGCTAGCTACATAGTATGAAAATCAACGACCCAACTTTTCGTTTGTGTTATACTTTGAAAAGGTCCGTCATTCTCCGTAGTATTAGCGGCAGTAGTAGTAAGTAGTAGCAGCAGCATTGTTTTGTACAATAAGCGTAAATATTCATTTTCAGTAGCTGACTGTGAGTACATCCTTTCTACGAGCTAGCATCTTGCTCATATTATTCTGTGTACCATTGTTGGGTTTTGAAGAAAAATAATCAACATCAACCGTATTGGATCTCCTTGATCATCGTGGTAGTAGGTAAGTGGCTGGTTAACATGTTATTTTATACCTGTACTACTATTAGGCTATTACATTTGTGTTACGTTGTACGGTTACGTACTTTTATCATCATCATCCACACAAGCCTTGTCATAAGCTTGGAAGTGTGCAAAGATTTTTTTGTTTCATACAGATTTTTTTTTATGTATATGCATGTTAATGCACATCAACACCTACGTAGTTCCCATACGCCTCCTTACTGTTAGTGCAGATGTTATATTATTGCAATACACACTACAAGCTAGAATCAGTGTGTCGCTTCTTCAGTTCTAACAACAAAGGAACGTTTTAGCTCACCACCGACCATGCAAGGTATCATCATTGGGGTATTCATTGACTTTTGCACTAGACTAGAATACCGTGTACGTTTAGTTCACTTCACACACACACACTTACACGGCCCTTTTCCGACCTGTGTGATATAGCTCGCAAAGCTACGACGAGGTTTTCTATATGAGCTACACGAGCAATTACGATCAGAGAAGAAATGTAATAGTGGCAAAGGGGTTTAGTTAGGCAGTTAGATTGGAATATTAAAAGGTTCGCTCTCGGTATTATTATTAAGCGAACATATATCTATATAGAGAGAGAATTCTACATACATGCTGCAACTGCATACAAGGATTCGCATATAAAAAATAATATTATGACGGGCTCTGTGCTAGATAATAATATAATATTATATCTTTTGACGAGTCAAGTCAAACACTGAAACTCATTTTTACTTTGTTTCCTCTCTCCTCTGTAGTTACCACTTTGCCAGTTACAAAAACAGAGTCACCGTTGTACGTACTTCACTTGTACTCTTAAATCTAAATGCATGTAGTATTTATGAGTTTCTTGGGCTGGTTTGCTGTTGGTGCTCTGCTGCTCTGACTCTCTGGCTCTTGTCTGACGATAGTAATAATAGTTTTGTATATATGCAATAAGATCTGTATAAACAAACAAACTATTCAACTATCGCGTAATATTGTTTTTTGTACATATTATATTGGCTACTGCCTTCATACATATATTTAGCAAAAAAATCCATTCAGTTGTAAGTCACACTATACCTGCATACAATGTTAAGTACTTGTAATCTTTTTGGTAATCTTTTTCACTTGCATAATTTTTCTTCGTTCTTTTAAAAATTTAATGAAAATAACTTTTTTATAAGAAAAAATTGGAACTTGTGATCGGAAAATTGTATCGGAATTTCGATAGATCGTTCGTTTCTCGTATACACTATATACCTATCGTTTTAACCAAACTTGCTATATTTTTATCTATTACTTTTGCGTTCTTAATAGTGTATATAAGCACTATGCTATATCCTCCACTACTAACATTGATACAGAACGTTTTTATACTCCTTATTATTGAGAATGTTGTGTGACCAGCCAGTCCATATTATAGTTGAATCAGAAGCACACGGACACCACCACCACTCGGCAGAGAAGTAACGTCCTTTTCTTCCTGTGAGTATAAAATTATGTTAGTTGTGTGAGCTGCCTATGAAGAGGATTTGAGAATGAAATGAAAACGCATTGTATTTTTGTACGCTTCGTAAGTTTGTAGTAGGTATATTATTTTCATCATCATAGTTAAAATATTGTTGAGCTGCTGTACATATTGTAAGTACGTGTATGACATGGCATGCCATGAGTTTTAGATTGTTATATTGCCCATTCCGTGAGGAGAGCATACTGACATGGCATTGTAGCTAACTGCTGCTGCTGCTGCCACTGAATTTGTGCTAATACCTTTAGCTCCTTTAGCTCTTTTCAGGAACGGTTACACTTCATCGTTACATCTACCTCAGTCAGTGAGCCAGCACACATTGCATAAGTGGTAATAGGTAATAATGGTCTATGCACTCGCTGATAATGCTGATGCTGCAAAACAAGACAATAAATGTGGGTTTGCATTTGCAGAACATCTTCTCTCAACTAGGATAGATAGCAAAATGAGTATCATGCGGTGTTTCACTTAACTTTTACAATTCCTTTCATAATGATATCATTTGGAGTAAGGAGAGATGTAGTTCACTGTTGCTTTGACTTGTTTTCAGCTTTAAAAAATTCATGCAACAACACAACAATTGCTTTGCATCTACCACAGTCCACACACAACCACAAGTACAAGATATTGTTTTCCTTTTCTTCGTTCGTATAGAATTTTTGTACCGTGTACCATTATTATTGGCGTTATTATTATGGTCACAGCACAGCTCACAACAATATTGCCAGCTTTTCTCTTGTTACTTTGCTACTGCTGCTAATATTATGCTTTGATGATGTGATGGCATTGTGATGATGATATAAACGCAAGATAGTAAATTTTTAATTTGATCTAGGACTAATTGGTCGATCTCGTCTGTTGTGAATATTTACCAAGGATAGTTTTACTTTTTTGTCTATTTAGGAATTATTAAGGGCGCACACAAGGTTTCCCAGAAATTTTCTTGAGTGGGGAAAGTGTGCTGCTGATGTGTGGGAGCGAGTCAGGATGTTCTCAGCTAGTAGCACAGATTCCAGAAAATTATTCATATAACTTGATTGTATTCAGTAATCAGACTACTTACAAAGGTGGTTAATAAGGAAGGCAGATACCAGGATGACTATCATTGTTTTCCTTTTGGATACGTCCGCTTCTATGAACCAACGGGTTTTTTTAGGTGGACGTCCCACGCTACTTGATGTCGCTAAAAGTGCAGTAGAAACGTTTGTTAAGGTAAGTTGTTTACTTTTCTCTGAAATTTTATGCAAGTCGGATGACGAAATATTGTTAGACTTCAGCTTTTAAAATTGTACTTAAACTGTTAGGTGTAGTTTAAAAGTACATACATGCAAGTGTATGTACCTACATATGCTTTCAGGCTCTTATCGCCCGTGCATCATTCATGATTATTTATTTATTTGCTAATTTTATTTTTATGTATACAACATACAAACGTGGCATGCATTCCATGATATCTACATACCTAATATTTTATACTAATCTCATGGCTTGTTGTATGTATATGTATTACATTAAAAACAAACAGTACAATTCAACATTCCAATTTATAAACGGAACATAATAATATTGGATAATTAAAAGTCTTTACAGCGCATTTGCATTTACATGTTATATCATTCTTTATGTTAAAATATATTACATATTCATTGAACTTTTGTGGGTTAATGTTATCAAATGATGTGCTTGATTTTTTAAATTGTGCAATTTAAAAAAATATTTTTCATGTTTGTCAAAATGAAAATAGTATTTAAACCAGTGACCATTTAGGGTCTTTAACTAATATGAGCGCTAGATATTTTGTAGCTAACTTCATAAAATGGCTTGTTTTGAAATGAAGGCGAGTTGATTAAATTTAAAAAATATTTCTAACTTTATAGGTACGTCAGAGATCAATTGACA
>JAHZMT010005208.1:0-12864 GCA_027743785.1 Sinhomidia bicolor
GTCATTTCATATATTCATAGCTGATAATAGCTGATAATTAATAATATGATGAATTTGTCAAAAGTGCTTATTAAGTGCTTTTTATTTAAAGCAACTGGGGAACTGAAAATGACTCGGACCAATCGTATAAGGTTGGAAATGCTGATGGAATTGGTTATGGACACATCGGTAAAAGCCCTTAAACTAAATTGACTTTGAGATATGCGTTTTTGGTATTTCTTTTCTATTTCGCTTCATATCAAAACACTAGATTTAACATAAATATATTGCATTATACCAACAAAAACAGTGACTTAAAAAAGAAGGAACACAACAGGCTGATTAAATCTTTATTTCAAGCATAATATTACAATCAATGTCATTGTTCCTGTAAAAGGCTAAAAACATTATGTGATACCTTTAAAATTTTAATAAGATATCGTTTTCAAAAATTGCCATACACCAAATCAACAGACTGTTATGAAATGGAATAAAAGCGTAACGTACAACATACATTACTTTTTATTGTCATCAAAAACGTAATAATATTTTCCTACCAGTGCAGCAGTCAAGTCGTTGCCGTTACCGAACTTCTTTTCCCTTAAAAATTCCAAGGGTCCGTGGAATCTGATGACTTTGTCTGAACAAAATTATTGTATAAAGTAGTAGTGCAGTCAATGCTCTCTCTCTCTCTCTCTCTGCAAGATTTGGTTGATTCTTTATTTTTATCAAGTTGCCTTCTGTTATTCACATGCCTATTTTTCGACTTTTCAGTATTTTATTTTTGTTAAAAAATCACTCAAACGTTTGCATTTTTTCACTTACCGTCCTTTGCATAAAAATGAAATTGAAAAAAATGTAACATAATCTCATCATCAGCTCAGCGCAGCAGCATCCTGCTGCCTAAATTGTAATTTGTATTGGGAAAAAATAGAACGAAGCAAGCGTACTTACACAGATTTTCAACAACGAAACATTCAAAATTCGTGCTTGACGACATGTAAGGTTGTAGAATCTATTTTTCTTCCCTTTTCATACGATGTCTATTCCAACAAGCTTGTTATCTTATCTTGGTGCCTTGATTCATTTACATACTGTTTTGTTGGTTGTACTAAACTACCTAACCGTCTCTCTGTTCATTTGTGTATCTTGTGTCATGTCCATGCAAAATTGAAAACTGTATACCTAAGAACTTGACAGGCTTTACAAGAGAGACATCAAATTAAATTCTAAAACCAACAATTATAATGTCTTATTTCTACTCAACATTTTTAGCATCGTACAATTTAAGAGAGAAACGAAACATTTATGCTAGTCAACTAACTTTCATAATAGTTTTCTGACTGATTACGTAGATCCCAAGGAAGAGTAAGCAAAATCTTTACTATTTTGTAATTTTATCCGTTGCGGATATAATTCAAAGCTACTTTAAAGACATGTATGATGCTTAAGCCGCAATTTTGTTCGCATTAAATCAACCTTCTAAATTATAAATCCAAGTTTATACTGAAGATTTTAATAGGTTGACAAACAAGAATCTATAAGAAATTTTTGCAATTTGTCGTGTATCAAAAATCTAGTATGCATCTTTAGACACGGAGAGTCAGAAAAGTGAATTGTAGTTAACAGTGTGAAAACAAATGTCAAGATATTTTCAATGTGACCACTAATTAAATATCCGAGGCTTCATTCTGTTTCTGAAGTAAAGGATAGTTAGTGCTGAGGTGAATCAGAAACTGAAAAATTCAAAACAGAACTCCAGTTGTTTAAATTTTATGCAAATATCTCAAAGCTCCAGTAATAGCAAGATAATTAGTACTTTAACACAAGGAACAAGCGTATGGTGTTGGCATTTTAGTCCCCGTCAGCAGCTAGTGGAATAGGTGAGTTCAATAAATTTGCTTATCATTCTGTAAATTCTACCGTCATCACATTTTTTCCATTTTTCAACAAAATGCTGATGAGTAAATGAGAACGTTATTTCCATAATTGTGAAACGGCATTATTCTCTTTTATCCATGGTAGGTAAAGTAGACTTTGAGTTTTGGATGCTTGTTAGATGGAAAGAATTGGTAGATGCTGGCTGATAAGTTATTTGGTGGCATCACGCAAACAAGGAACACACAGCGTATACTAATTATTTTGTATCAGGCCTTTGGTGTCCTAACGTTCTTCTGATGTCCGCATCAGTCAACTACGATGATTTGTATGAGGAGTTTGTCCGTCTGACATCTTCTCCTAGACCTGAACACACAGTTGTGGATCTTAACAAGGTTAAATCCGAAGTGGACAGGTCACTGGACGGTTCACCTTTAAGGGTATTAACTCCGCCATCCCCACTCACCATCACTGCGCCTCCGCAAACACCTCAGCAAGTTACATCTGTTGGATTTGCATTTCCAGAAGAGCAACAAATCACTTCAGTTTCATTTGAAGAAGTTGAAAAAATGTGCGACAGTAGCCAAGTGACAACAACGCCCAGTATTACAGTCCGATTACCTTCCAATGCAGGAAACAATTCGGCTGCACAAGGAGGGAAACAACTTCCTGTCGAAAGCAACTCCATGTCTAATAGCCTCAGTGACGGCCAACAATTTATTCCTGGGTTATCAATGCTTCAGCAACACCAGCAGAACCATAATAATAATCTGGCGCAGATTCATGGTCACAACCTAGGAAATATTGGAATTGAACCTCAACACGCACACAGTCAACCCCAACATTCTAATCCAAACAATATACATCATTCAATGCATTCTATGCAAGGTAACGGTTGTTCAGGTATGCAGCATCAACTTATGGACAATCATCATCATGTTCAGCAGATAAATTTGCCCCATCAACTACAACACGGAGGTCATCAGATGCCCCATGCACCCCCATCGTATCCAACTGCTCATCCCCATCATATGCATCAACATCATGCCCATTCTTCTCAGCAATATGTTCCATTTGGAATGCACATGAGTACCAACAACATGGGGAGCGGAAGCGCATATTCAAATCATCAAATAAACCCGTTCGTTCACCATCCTCAAATTTCTAATCAACAGCCAGCCCATGCGATGAACTTAGGACTGACCCCAATGCAGCAAAGTTGTTTTATGCAGCATCAAACATGCATGCATTTTCAGCACAACTCTGCACCCCTAGCACAAAGGTCACCTGGTGCCGGTGCCTGGATTAACGGACCACCAGGACCCATGACCATGCCAAGTCAAAATGCCATCTCAACGTCAAATACTGCCAGCATGAGTGCTTGTGTTCAAACTCAAAACAGTAGCACGAGAGCGCTCTCGACATCAGTTCCAAAAGTGCAAGCTGTTGTATCATCAGACTCTACAGCGTTACCAGGAGGTTTGGAAGTTCTTTGGCGTGAGTTGCCGGCTCAGTGTCAAACATATTTGCAACCTCAGGATATTCCGGATACTGCAAAGTTTCGTGGTTACTTCACTGTATGCGAACTACTTGTTCTGAAACGATCATTAGAATCCCGACATCAAATAGCTGTTGGTAAGGGAGGATCACGGGAGACACAATCTGCCTCTCCGGCACAAGGTTCGCTCAAAAAGGTTACAAGCGGCGGTGTTATTAAAAGCGAAGGGCATGGGAGAAAAGGGCCAAAGCGGGGAGGTAACAAGAATCGTAGCAATAAAACTTCAGGTTCCAGTAGTGGAAAAGGAAAAGCTAACCGTCAGTCACACGGAGGTAAAAATAATGATGCCATCAACCCAAGAAATCATAACAACAACGTGGAGAGTAGTGATGTAGAAATGACGCAAGATAATGATGAAAACTCGCTTAGTGGAGAGCTGATGATAAGTTTGGACAATATCAAACATGATATACATACTGCGATTCCCCCAGCGGTAACTGGAGTTGGAGTTGGGGTGGGTGGAGCGGTTAAAGAAGCTATTGACACTATATCTTCGAGCACTGCCACCACAAGTGTTCATAATTCAACTGATAATGAGGGGAATCCGAGTTCTACTAGCACCGGTGAAACATCAACAGCTAGTAACAATGTCCAGAGCCCATCACATCATGTTGCTGCCAGTCCGTCTATTTCTTCGGGAGACGGATGTTATGATAAAGACAAAGACGGGAATGCTGACAAGATTTCTAGTACTGCTGACTCCAAGACAGATGAATTAAATGAAGATGGCAGTCAAGTCAGCGCAAAGAATGAAAGCAGTAACACTACGGAGAATGGTGATGCAGCAATGTTACAAGGAGAAAATGTCGAAAATTCAATTTATGGAGAATTGATGAAAAGTTTAAGTAATTCTAAGCACGAAATCCCTGTAGCCACTATTTCTCCGACGACAACTGGCATCGGGTTAGCAGTGAAAGAAGTTATGGCTGCTCTATCTTCAAATACGCCAACAACAACCGTTCGAAATACTGGGGAAGCTCAATGCAATATGGGCATAGAGACTTCTGCTGGTATTTCCAATACCCCATCAAATAATCTTGATACCAGTCCTTCTGTCGCTTCAGGAGGAGGAGGATACTATGCTCAAGCTCAGCTGGAAAATCGGTATACAGGTCCAGCTCCTCCTTGCCGTACTGCAACGCTTGTCTTCAAGTTGCTACAAATTGGAGGCTATCATATTAGATCATTTTCAAATGTTAATCCTAATCGACTTCGTGTTCTTTTCAATACACAGTAAGTGAACGCATATTATGATAATTGTCTTTGTTGTAAAAAATGAGTATTTGAAAGTAAGAAGACTTTAAAAATATTTTTATAGGCGTATGATGTACGAATGTCAACTTCCAGTCAGTGAGGTTCCCAATTTGACACATCCAGGGTCACCTCCACATTTGGCAAGAAAAGTTCTGACGGTTGATATTGGATTTGAACAAATAAGTATGATGAAATTTGGACCTGATTCTGTAAGTATGAAATATTACAATTTTTGCACCTTTCCTTCATGTTTTTGAAAGATAGCTTAACATTTTTGTTTGCATACAACATTAAACAATTTCCATTTCTTACAATTTTTTTCAAAATCAAAGTGAAAAAAGTTCCTCTTGCTGCATCTAATTAAATTATGACAATCCATATTTACACCCCAATATTCAATTATTTAAATATTTTCTTAGTCGTTTTTTATTTGTTGTCAAATTTCAATATAGGCATTTTCTTGAAGTTCGTTATTCTAAAGTAACAATTTAAATATTTGCATGCTTCTAGTTATGGATGCGAGTCGAAGGGGCACCTTTACTGACAATTACTACCAATTCAGCTCAGGATGAGGGAACGAATGAAGTTCTTAGTCCACACGACCAATTTGTTTTGGACCAAATTGACAAAGGACAGCTCAAACTTAGTCCTATTCATCAAGTAAATGTTTGATTTGAAAATATTTTGGCGCTTATATGTTTAGTAATTTGACAAAATAAATTTGTGTCAGAATATCTCAGATATATAAATATATTTCATTATTACAGCTATACTTCATCAATGAAAGACTCGTCCATTTACTTGAATCACAGTTCCGTATACATCCGCGTTTGGGACACTTGCTGATGGCTGGAGATCAAAATGTCCACCAAATCCAACAATAATTTTATAATGACTAACGGTTCGTAATTTAGCGGAAATGATTATCCTGTTTCTTTAATTATACTGCTGCTTTTTGTAGCTTTCATTTATTATTTATGTGTATTTCGAATTCTAGTTTTGTTTATAGCTTTTGTCAATTATTCATTGAGTAGTTAAGCTTTAATAATAGTTTTACAGGTTAGTAAAAAATATTACATAGGATTATTATGTAGAGAATTTTTGTTTATATAAAAATAAAAATGCGTTTTAATTTTGAAGGTTTTTTTCGTTTTCATTACATTTGTAAGAAAATATTATGCATAACTAGCTCAGGTAATTCCCCAATATAAATGTTGCATAGCCTCTTACATTGGTATACCTACTAAACTGTATTAGACATAATAATAATAATTGATTATGATTATGACTATTATAACTACATGTAACCTACAAATTATAAAAAGAAAGTTGTCAGTCAGTCAACCAGCAAGCACTACGCACGCTAGCAAGCGTCATTTTGGATGTTGCATTTTTTGGAAACTCTTAAATGCATACATACACCAGTGCTCATGTTAACTTCTTGGATATATCGTATAGCTCTACCTTTTGAATGGAACATGTGATCCTTTGATATTGTCTTAAGCATTTGTTGTTGTGCATCTTCATGTTTTGTCTGTCTAGCTAGTTTGATTTGTTGCCGACATTTGCATCAGAGAGGTAAGACAATTCTTGGCACATAGGACCAGTAATTGTATCAATAAATTATCAGAATTTCTCCGGTACAAAATAACCGATTAGTTACTAGTTAGATAATATTAGGCTATGCTCACTATATTGGTCACAAATTTTGTGTTGTACGGATTTGAAAAAGTTAAATTATCTTCACTGCACCGTTTGTAACGGATTAGAAAACTAAACCAACTATGGCGGAAAATAACACGTCTACAGTAGTGTCTCCAACTAAGGAGTTTAATTTGATTGATGAAGGGTACCCTGTTGGCGCTCCATTGGCTGCAAAATACAAGCTGTAATCTAGTTGTACTATTCACCAATATTTTAATATAAAATCTTCAACGTTATCGCCTATAACTAAAACTGTTTTTGTTTTAAATGGCTACACTTTTCTTTCAGGGGCTTTGCCTTTAAAACTATTAACCAAAGGCTACCTGTCATCCTAACAAAAGTTATAGACCAATTGTCAAGGGACAAAAATGAATTATCAGAGCTGTATGGTGAAGTAAGGATTATCTCATTTTTAATCTCTTATTGTTGTTCATGATTATGTACGTGATACGTTGTTTTGTTTAACCTTTTATATGGTATCTCCCATTAACAGAACGCTAAAGAGGAGGTGAAGGAAATTGTTGGTGCTCTTGCCAAACTGAAAAACGAAATGGTGACTAACAAGCCTGTATACAAAACAGGATGCGCTGTATGGGACGCTTATCTTCAACACATAGCGAATCTTTATTTTGAGGGAAAACCAGAAGAGGTTACTTGGTATCTTGCTCCATGGCTTCATGTTGAATGCTACTTTTACCGACGTATTGATGATGCATTTAAACTTACAAAACACTTGAAAAGCTTTGACCCATTTAAAAAACAAAAAGAGGAAGGATTTGAATGTTCGAAAACATCGTCTGCGTTATTAGGGGAATATGTGTTAAAGTCTGACTCTAGTGACGAAGTTTTGCGAACCCTTCTTGAAGTTGGTCTTTGGGGAAATCGTTGTGATTTGAGCTTGTCTACTGGTGAAGAGGTTTCCCAGTTAGGAAATCTTGTGGATCAATTACAAGGGCTGAAAAAATTTGTTTTATGTGATGAATCTGAAAATTTGTGGAGAATTTTAAAAGAAGCTAAAGAGTCCGGGACCGAAGAACTTATTACAATTGGCTATGTTTTGGATAACGCAGGCTTTGAACTTTTTACTGATTTTTGTTTGGCTGACAAATTAATGGACAGGGTGAACAGGATTGATTTTTATGTTAAAACAACACCTTGGTTCATCTCGGATACACTAACCAGCGATTTCCATTGGCTATTGGAGAAGATGTCAACTTGCACAGATCTTCCTGTTCTAGTCACTCTAGCAGCAAAATGGAAGGAATATGTGGAGTCGGGAAGGTAGTTTCAATATATTGCTATATTCTAAAATGCATTAATTAGCTGTGTAGAAGTCTAACAGTAAAATGTTTAACAAATTAAACATCTTTTTTTCTATTCTATTATGTAAATGTTTTTAGATGGAGAGTCATTGAGTCTGATTTTTGGACGTACCCTCATGCATATTATGAAATGCAAGCTGCTGATCCCAAGCTGCACTCCACATTAGCCAACCACACCCATTTGATTTTTAAAGGGGATTTGAATTATCGTAAACTTATTGGCGATTTCAGTTGGTCACCAGATACACCATTTAAAGAAGCTTTAAAAGGATTTACTCCAGCCCCGTTGTTAGCATTGCGAACGTTAAAGGCGGATTGCATAGCTGGTTTGACAAAAGAGATAGTTAAGGAGGTAGAGAATAAAAGTCCTGATTGGTTAGTAACTGGAGAATATGGAGTAATGCAACACTCGCAGTGAATTCAAAGCACCGAGTGACTCCCATTTTCGTCTAAACGGAACTTCACCATCATTTAATAATTATTTGCTGCTAATTTGGATTATTATCGTATCATGAAAATATATTTTCGTATGTACAACATGACATTGACATGTCCCGTTGTTTCAATTTAATTTGTTGTAATAAGGAAAATAAATTTAAAATGAAAAAAATTGAATAATTTACGTATTCGAATTTTTTATACTTATTTTGTGTGATGTTCCCTCCTCATGTACAGATATTTATGGAATTATTTGTTCATGTAATAATTGTGTTGTAGCGTCTAAACACTTTCGAATCGAGAAAATAACCGTTACCATTTTTAAAAATTTCGTTCAAACTTTACAGAGTTTAATTTACTTTCGCTGTCCCTTTTGTACTAATTTAATTCAAAACCCATTTTTATCATATAGATATAATTTGTATGTAGATATTTATATATACTCTAAGGTTTTTATATTTCTTCTTATGCATTTCTCATTGGCATATATCCTTTAGAATAAATTGATTTTTCATCGACCCTATTTGCCTCAATGTTAGATAAGATGATGGATGACCATTTTGTCTATACATCTTTCGTATCAAAAATATGAACTAAAGCTCCATTTTCCTTGTTCGAGTGGTTCGCTCAGATTCTGAACATGGAGATAGTAAATGAATAGGGTACAGAGCTGGCATTTTTAGTGCACCATTTGATAATGGCCCTCTTTTTAAAGTAAAATGATATTAAGGCTGAAATGCTGACCCATATACAATCTAGTATAGAAAGATTAATGGGAGGAGTGAGTAGTAAACTGTCGAGACACATAAAGAGTATTTTATTATAAAAATCCACCATGACTTTCCAACTTCAACAAACAAAAAATTCTCAACAGAATGTAACGGGGTTTAGAACTGATTGTTTAGGGTGCTCAAACAGTATAATGACAATAATTTGCAATTAAATATGCTATTTTATATATTAAAAAATCGCAGCATATGTACATGTGAGACGTATCATAACATCATAATCATTCATTACTATTACCATTAAAAACTTGCAGATCAATTAAATAAAAACCAAATTGATAAATCCCATATACATAATCGATAGCGTGTGACCCGTTTGAAACTTGACAATTAAAGCAATTGTAATTTCTTAATTTCACCAGTAAACTTTGCTGTAAGCAGTTGGAATGGTGGAAACCTTTTGGAAACAGCTCCTCATCATAGGTGAGTACTCTAGTAACGGACGACCAGTTTTTCAAAGAAAGAAAATATCTTCACAGTTCGTAGTTTTACGTTTTAATTTTTTTTTACATTTTTATAAAGTAAATACTCGATTTTTGCTTCTACATCCATTGTATAATTTATTTTTATTTATTTATTTTATTCTTAGATAAAGCTATAAACGTTTTACAACCTACAAAACTTCAATGATGTTCCACATGCACTTCCACAGCAATACTACTGTCCACACCTCCCTTGGAACCATGAATTTCCGGACTACTTCTTTCACAATGTGGTTCTTCATTTTGATTGAGATGATTCAACGGGATTAATTCAAATTCATGGAGATCTTTTGAATTGGAATTGACATTTCTTTCATCTACTGCAACGATGTTAACGTCATGAACATCTGGAAAGTTTGGGGTACAAATAGTAACATTTTCGGACACCGAATTAATATTTGGATGAATAAGAGGTGGATTCACTTCAATGTCCGAGACTGAGCAGCTTTCTTGAGTTGCACCCAACTCTAAATTTTTGACATTTTTTATTGATGGTTCTGCAGATGCTCCAACTGACCCAGTCAATTTTGTAACTTGGTCCATGTTTTCTCTCTGAATGCCAAAAAGTTTCATCCATGCATGCTGAAACTGAAAAATTGCAAAAAATATGTTAACTTTATTTAGTACAATATGCAACTTCAATGTTTAAAAGCGTATATAGTAGATTATGCCGAAATGTGTTTCAGTATTTTTAACTTGAGTTATCCTTTAAAATAAAAATATTGACATATTGAAATGATGTGCAGCGATTAACTATATGATCATAGCAAAATCTCATTATAGACCAACGAATTATCATAATAAAATAGTATTTCACTGCTTTAGACATTAAACTAATAGAAGACTGTTATTTAACAGATTGAGCAAAGGTAGGATACAGTCAGGTAAGTTTCTTTACTGAATACCGGTTTTTAGAAATCAATAACTAAATGGAAAAGTGAGGCGAAAATATTCTGGGGCATTGTGAGAATTGAGCAAAAATCGTCAACAAAATCTCCCTAAAACGTACTACTTTTATATTGGAAAAATTTCCTCCCACACTTAAAAATGTAACGAGAGACGAGCTGTTGGAACGATTTGGATCGTCTCTCCGTCAACACATTATGTATTCCAAGATTTAGGCCCTTCATTGCTGGAAAAATTTTTATTCCTGACTGACTGAGATTATTGCTTTTTCTTTTTTTTAGTTATAAAGTTGTATTAATAACACAAGTTAAACATCTATCTGTCTAGATGAAAGCATTTTAATTATAATGTATCGGTGTATTTATAAATTAATGATGATGAACTTTTGAGCACAATACAAAATACAAACACATTCATTATGTCTCCTCGAAAATATAACTTTTTACAGAATAGTACTTTGAGATGCTCTTTTGTTTTGGAATACTAAAAAAATTCCTTCCTGTTTTATTGTACCTAAGTACATATAATATTCATATAATATGTACATATATATACCTCTACCTATATACATTCATAATAGCAGTTTCTATAACCGACGACAGACTATTTTGGAACTTTTTTTGCTGAAAGTGATGCGATGACTTCAATTTTCGACATTCTTATTAAACAAGAAGCTTTTTTCTTCCAATTCATTACCTTCTTTCTTTGTATGACAAACAGCACCAATGAAATATCTACAATCTTTTCTTTTCTTCACATTTTTGTCTAGTGTAAGCTTTCAGAAGTAATTACAACGGCAAGAAAAATATATGTAATGGGGTAGAAAAAATAGAAATTGGATGAGTTACGCTCTCTTTTTACAAAAAGAGCGTATAAAACTAGAACTGAAACTATGAGAAAGCAACAATATGCATAACAAACAAAAATATAGCTTCTATATAGATTCTTGTTCTGCACAGAAGAAAGCAAAACGAAAAAAGACTAACGAACAGTATAAAACCAGAAAATTTTTCCCAAGTGAACCAAGATTACATTTATGTTACATGGTAAATTAAAGTAAAAAAGGTATGAAATATCACAGATTTAGCAACTGATGAATGAGATTTCCTCATCTTCTTCTCTCACCTGAGTATTCAAGCCCACATATATAACGGGGTTATAGCAAGTGGCAGATTTTGCGAAAATTGCTGGTAAAACGGAGACAAATGGTGTAATGAGTTCTCTTTCTCGTGGACCTCCAAAGGATATAATCAACGAGACGACGGCGTATGGTGTCCATGCTGTTAAAAAACATGCTATCATAACACCTACCATTAGGGTAACTCGTAGCTCGGCTTTTCCTGAGGCTGTTCTTGAGCATGCTTGTGCTGTCTACAAATAAAAAAAGTAGTTACAAAACTTTTTTTAAAGATTATTTTTTGGAAACTACAAAAGTTTACTCCTATTATTTGAATTTTAGCATTAGCGCTAATTTACTTATCACTCAACTCAAAAGCGTGACTTTTTTTAGGTTGCAAGATTTTGAATTCATGTAAGATCGTTGAGTTAAATACGTATGCAGATTACCTTCTGCTCTAATTCTTATTTAATCTTCCATCACGTATATGCAATACACAATTGCCCATTTAGGTAGTTTTAAACAGTAATTTTATTTTCACTGTCTACCTAAATTTTTATAATCACACTTATAGATAGATAAATATACTTACCGATCGGATAGTTGTTACAATTCCAACGTACGAGACTGTAATGGTTATTAATGGTATAACAAGACCTAAGATGAAGAGAAAAGTTATATACGTCTTTGTGGGCAAATCATCCTTCTCCCAGCTCACTGAACAGCTTCACCACGCAGCGTTAATTGCAAATACAAAGTACACAGAAAACATGCAATAATGTAATTAGTTAGTAGTTGTGCTAATTGAATGTGCATATGATAGCAATATATTGTTGACTCAAGTGTTGAGTTCATCAGGGAGAAAGACAAAACAGGTAAATGTAAACAGTCCGAGTTTGCAAGGGAAAGTATTAGGCTTAAATTGTAAAAAAGAGCATTTCAACATATTATTATTTGAGAAGTTTTCAGCCTGTAGGATTAAACGATAAACCATATGCTGCGTGTGGGAATATTTCTTTCGCAATTCAACTTTCAAAAGATCCATGTTTAAACAAGATTTAGTTGATATTCTGAAATATATTTATATTGAATATGTGTACAAACAGAAGCCTATAAATAGAAAACGCTTGAGGAGTTTTAAAACTCCTTCTAAGTTCTCTCCCACGCAATTTACAAATAAAAAATAAGTATTCCAGCAAGATGATGCAACAGAACTTAGGGGTGGTTGCAAAATTTGTATGGCAAAGCATACAAATGCAAGATATCCAAACAAAAAATAATAAAAACAACAAGCCTACATTGAATTTTCTGTTGTATGCTTACATACCAAAATAATGTGTAAATACCTTATATAGGGACCTTCTGGACCGTAAGAAGCCCAACCAAAAAGAGGTGGAAGAGTAAGCGCCAGCGAATAAATCCAGATGAAGAGTATGAT
>JAHZMT010005209.1:0-17150 GCA_027743785.1 Sinhomidia bicolor
ATACTTGTGCTCTGTGATCTAATAATGGGTCGATCTACCAATGGTACCCAATCGTACATGTAGTTAATAACAAAACCTGTTCTTAATTTAGGGTGCAATAAAAATGTATTTTTAATGAGCACTATAACTTTGTTGCACGGTGCATAGAATATTAAATATTTGATGAAACAGAATATTTTTATTGCACGTTATTTTTTTAATGTTTCCATTTAGGTTATTTGTAGACAGTCAATTTTGCAAACACAGTTTTTCTCATTTACTATTTTTCTTTTGATTTTGTTTTTGTTGAAAACATTACATAGCATGTAAAATATGTTAACAAAATAATATTTTTAACTACACCACAAATGACAAGCATTTTATTATACTTTTTAAAATTACGAGTGTTGTATTCATTTTATTTCTTTATATTGCAACTTACATCAGAAATTTTAAGATATTCAATAAATATCAACTGCATTTTAAAAATCATTTTAAAATAGTCTAAAGTTTTAGATGTCGATTGTCTTGTTCTTGCAATACTTGCAGAATGTTGAATTACCGAAATTTGCAAAAACTAGTAAAGTTTTACTATGTATTGGAAAAGAAAACAATTACACTACAGGTTTTGAATTGAACGAATTAATACATTATTCTTATTAATTCTGATCTAAAAGGATGACATATTGCGGAAACTTATACATGTCATGGATCTTAAGAATCTGTAAATATATTATTAAAAAGTCATGTTATAATACATAAATAAGGGTATCTTATTATCCCATCAAGTGTAAATATATTAAGGGTGCTATAATATTTTAATTTTTACATACATGCTTATTTACGTATGTACATATGAATTAAGAAGACATTTAGATGCTTATGTATTAATAATAACACATAGGTATGTGATATCTATGTCAATAATAGAAATAAAGAACTCTATTATGTCAATAATGTTTTATAAGGTTAAAACAAAAGAAGAAATAAAAAGATAAGAACAATATAAACAGTGCAGTTGTTTCTAATGAGTGCAAAATGCTAATAATTTTAATTTATTTTTCAAACCACATATGATCATAGTCATAAACCATACGCACATTATAAAACCACAGTTTCAATGGCTCTTGGAAAAATGGAAAAAATATGACTTGATTTTATATTAAAATAAAACATCATAGAGGTAACAATAAAACTTTAGAAGTATTACCGGAAATTGCGGAATTGCAAATGTAAAATCAATATTTCAATAAAATATAAAAGTTAATATTAATCATAATTTTGAGTTTTTCTGAGACACAAAAAAAGAAAAAACAATATGGTTTTATACATGAAATAAAGAAATGAACGAAAATAGAATTATTAAAGAATGTTAATAATAAATTCTTAAACGTCTTGGATAATGTATAGATTAGTGATGATGATGCAAATTGTCAAAGTGTGTCAATTTTCACTGTTGATGCTCATATATCCTTATCATGTAATTCGTGTGGTTAAGTTCCAGTGATCATACACCAACCTTGAATGAGTGAAGTTGTTATTAATCATGATGTAACGAAGCACAAACAAAGAAGTTTGCTGTTGTAGGCATCCAATAAGTGCACGCAAGTCGTTTCTTCTCAAGTACATTGTATAGTACATGTGTGGTGCAAGTAAATTGTGGTTTAGGTACAGGCATTATGAATGAGCTACAATAAGCGTGTATGTATATGGCTGCTAGAGAATACTTTAAAAAAATGAAATATACGAAAAGGTGCTTAATTGATGATAATAACGATCTTCATCTGTGCATCCCGTGATGTACTATAACGTAATATACAAAAAGACTTAGAATTTATAATATTTATATTTATGTATTAAAATTTAAAGCGTTGTTACACAAATTACATGTAACATGTGCATGAGAAAGTGAATAACAAAGAAACATAAACATACCAATACATTAGCATTTTGCAATTTGCAACAATAGCAAGTAATGCGTACACGCACACACTGGCTACCATGTTTCTTCTTGTGTAGTTGCTTTTGCAAAGTTCAAACCATGTACATATTAACATTACAAAATTTTTTTAAAGGTACTGAATGAACTTTAGAATTGTGAACTATATGAGGTTGTCCAAAATATTTTAATTTTGCAGGTGTATGACTGTTCACATTGAATATGCTCACGTACAACATACACAAAGGATCAAAGATCGTTGCAAAATATTCAGATTAGATTAAAGTGAGGGTTTTGAACTAGATGATAGTGTAATATTATTGTGTTTCGTGCCGTGTCTTATCATAGGGTGAACCATTCCCATGAATTATTAATATATGCTGTAAACATTATTAATTTTTCTGTTCAATTAACTGCAACTTTACTCGATACGTGCTATGAAATTGCAAATCTACTTGAAGAATTTTACAGTCTTATTGTTGTGTATTCGCCACGTTTATCACTTGCTACATATACCGTAAATTTAACTTCATAAATAACAAGCCCAATATGTGCTAAAGAAAATGCATTTTTCATTTTTGAATGGCAGGCATTAGTAGATTATATAGCTACATGCTGCAGTAGCAGTATCAAGCTAATAGCTAATTTTCAACTAATTACAATCTAATCTAATTACATATAATTATGATTCATCCATTTTTCTCCTGCAAGGCTATGTGTTTTCCTGCTAATATTAGTCATTAATCATACTTACGATACGATTAGACAAATAAACTTTGTTCTACAGTATTAAAACATACACAATTTCTTTCTTGTGCACTACCATTCATTCATCATTTTTGTTATCTGTGGTCTCTGTTATCAGAGTTGTCCACACCAGTCAGGCTTGCTCCAGATGGTGTAGCATTTAAATTCACGGTATTTCTATTATGACAAAATACTAAAATAAATATTAAATATGGACTTCGTAACGTGATGATGAAGATGATGGTCAGGTGGTCCGTGGTCATTGTCTTCACATAGGTATTTATGCTGCTGTGGATCTGTGAATGGCTAACTGTGGTTGTGGTCTATTATTAACAACAACACTCACAGTGGTCGGCATTGGCATCATCAGCATAAAATGTCAGTTTTTGTAAAGCATCTCTTCATTTCTCATCGGTCAATTCATCTCATAGCATAAGCCCTCTACATTTACCATCATATATATATCGGCTCGTTCGTCCATCATACCTATTGCATGTAACATTTTTATTTCATTTCTTCCGCATCCAATCCTTGGCATAAAAGTCATTTTTCCTTTTGTGTTTATTTCAGTATCAACAAACAAATGCGAGCAGCTGCTGGCTCAGCTGTGGTGTTTCCTATTGTGTAAAAACAGAGAACGGCCAAATCAAAAATTATTACTTTAAAAGTAATTATTTTATTCTCTTGCTTTTGCTAGTTTCAGAAAATTTTGTGTGTTAAGTGCTAATATTACTGCAAATTATATAGTTTAAAATACGTCAGGAGAGTGCGCCCAGTGCGCAGTGTATACCCGAACAATTAATTGGAGCTGTACAATCTCTACCCATTCAACCTAATTTTAACTATAACACAAGGTAATTTTTGTGAACCTAACTATGGCTAGTATATTTAATGTAATAATTTGTAATGTGTGAACATTACAAATGTGCATTGTTGAATCTCTCTCTCCCTCTCTCTCTATTGTCTATGTATCTGGTCTAATTTTGCTGAAATTCTAACAGACGCTAATAAAGTAGTTAAGTTAGTGCCAGTGTTTTTATGAGAGAACAGATGAAATTTAATTAATTGGGCTCTCTAAAAGTATGCGTGCGTATACAATGTGCAGGGATAGATGAAATCAAAGGTTACAATAATGGGGTAGCGTACCCTCAAAAAATAACTGTAACTGCAAAGGCTTTATGCTGAAAGATTGTTTGGCATTGTTATTGTTTAGAGATTTGTGCTATTTGATAGATATCATAAGATTTTACCAGTGTCAGAGAGCGTATGTATTCACTTGCCACTTTTGTAGTCGGACAGGTTTCTAGACCTTTTCTTTCTATTATTTGAAGTGAATACCGTTTGTATCTCTCACATGTGTTTGATTTGAATTGTTTTGGGTTCTAAAAGAGAACCCAAAAGTCTTCTACATATTTGAAAATTAATGCACTGAAGGATTAGCTATTTATTCAATGTTGAAGTGAAATAGGTAAGCTAGATATATTGGAATGCATTGTGCTATGCTATTTTTCAATTTAACTGATCTCGGTGCCTGTTGCCACCAATTTTGTACGTTAAAGAGAATATTTACAAAATGCAATGTTGAGCGTGAATGAGTGAACTATTGCGTTTTTGGATTTCTCGAAGCCGAAGGTCTCTCATCATCATTACTATTATGATAGTTGATATTAAGAACGTCAATTTTGGTACCTGATTTCCGATCGTAGTTTCGAGGTCTGTTCGAGGAGTGTAATTTTGTGCTAAGTAAATGGATTTTTACGTGGAGTAATTTTTTTATATTAAAAACGTGTGCCTTGCGTATTTGTACGTACACATAGTGGTATAGCTAGTTAGTGCATCCTTTGTATAGAATGTGTCCTATTTTTCAAACTGCTTCAACGTTATGTGAGTTTTGATATTGGAAAGTTTTTTTGCGCTAGATTAGGAGAGATTATTTCATCAAGTTCTTTCGTGCAGTTTGTGCTCAGTTTAAAATAATGATGTCTATTTAGTTTAGGAAAACTTTATTTGAATAAAATTTACTTACTTTCTGGAAGTAAAAGTCAATTTAATGGTACTTTTGACTTTTGGTCAAAAGACGATTACCCAATACCCAAATTAGCTTTTCTATTTATTTGACGAAATCATTACTTTTACCTTGAAAGGTGAGAAAAAACAAAATGTTTATCCGATAAGGTGAGGTACGATGTGTTTGTGGGTTGGCAATAACTTGAATGGAATACTCATATTTAAGCAGGTTTAATACGGCTTACATACTCACAAAAGTAATTATGCGCACGTGTGGTAATCATATTAGGAAGACTAGACAAGATTGAGGGATGTGATTGAGTTTATTTAATGTTAATAAGGAAAATTTGATTGCCTCCAACTTCAAACAAATATTACAGAAACAGAACAATACAAACTGATAAGTGCAGCAATTTTACATTTTAATGAGCTTACTAACTTCATTAATGTGTATATTTGTAAAGCAAAACACCTGTACGTTTGTGATTATAGTGATTAGATTACTCCATGTAGTAAGGTCAAAAGGTTGAACCTGTCTGCTACATTACTTTTATCATATTTATTACTACGAGGACAATAGATTAGTGTCATACGTTGTATTGATTACATGTTGCTTCCATCGACAATAAGGTAGAAGTCAGATTGTGCTTGTACTTGTGCTTCTCTGGAAAGTAAAAGCCCATGCAAAACATCTAACCAGATTTCTCATTGTAATCAATTTAATTTTCATTATTTTGTTCTTGTGATAGTTGCAAGACAAGGGAATTGCATACATTATTTTATTTACGACTTGCTTCCAGTTTTTTAAAAATTTACACCTGTCCCAGGTTTTAACTAATTATAGAAAAAGTTTTCAATTCTATATAATTAATTTAAGTGAAAATTGCAAAGTTTTTCAGGCAAACGGGGCAAAGTGCTACATTTATTTTTTGACACCATTGTAATTTTTGTGTATAGCAAGCAACAACGTTAATTCAAATCATTCGGATTTATGGGGTAAACATCACTAAACAAAGGTCTCATTCAGTTAAAAAATAATTTAAAAAAACAAAATTGGAGCATGGAAGATAATCATCTTTGATAATACGTTCATTCATGATTCATTCATACATGGAAGAATGTCTGCTATTTGTTTGATGGGTTTTTAGTTTTTACTCTCCAAACTGACTACGAATACAGTATTCAATAAAAGGGAATAATTATTGTAGGTACATAATTTGCTATTTAAAATATTTACTGTTCAAATGGTTTTCAAAACTCACCAGGAAAATTAATTGCAGTAAATGTTCCTCGTTTCCACTTGACTTTTATATGAAAGCTAAATTAGTGGAAATAAGCAATTAAATCGAAATGAAATATGTTTACGACTACAAATGCCAAAAGCATACCAGATGCCAATAATCTGATCTCTTGACTCCTCTGACCGTTAGTGATGCCTAGGCATTGGGATACGACTATATATGATTAATATGAAGATTGACTCGTGACTCAAATTTGCTGTTGAAACGTTATTGATAATGTACAGGAAGATGACTCTTCATATTTATTTCCACCTACTGATTCACGTTCTCTTTATTAAAACTTTATTTTCTCAAAGGTTAAACTGGCATGTTCCATTCAATGATGTTTACAAACAACTCTTATCGTTTAGTAGGTGAATGATTATTTTTCACAATTTGCTATATGGTTATTTCTGGCCATAGTCAACATAAGAAACAAAAAGTCATTATACTCGTATACGTATAAAATAAGAAGGTTGCTTAATGTGTCGCAATATAAGGAAAAAGAAAATGTCATTGAATCGACATATACAATTAAAAACATACTCATCACATAAACTAAATTAAAGTAGCCGAACATATATTATTTTAAATCGTCATTATTAATGAGTCTAACGCCACCAATTTACAGAAATATTGTGGTGTTGGTTATTTATTTTTTTGTTAGCTACACAGCATGAAATTATGAAATGAAAGAGTTGTTTTTGAATAGGCGTATACAAGTGCGAAGTGTTGACTAAAATGTCCTTCGCTTGGTCATCGTCGTCATTCCACTCCCATTTCAATTCATTAACTCCATCATTCATTCCAGTGATCATTTGTCCCTCATATTACTTAGTACTTGAAATATTGATAAAAAATATGTGCTTAATTTTTTGCCATTTTTTATTCGTATTTTTCACAGTCACAGTTGGCTGCGTCTTTGAAGAATCTTCAATTTTCCTGTGGACATTATAAATTTGCCAAAAAAATTGTTAAAATGAGTGATGCACCTATAAAATTCATAGAATTTGACGAGGAGTTTCATCGGTGCCCAAATGCAGACGTCGCAGCATGTGAATTTTGTAAACTAATAAATACATTTGCGCTAATTAGTCGTACCTTCAGATTGAGGTAAGATGATACATTTACAAACATTTTCTTTGACTTGTCCTAATTTTGTTTGTAATTTAATTAAACGCATATTGATTTATTGTAGAAATCTCCCAGAATGTCTGAAAGTAGTAGAGGACAGCCAGTACTATGTTCGGGGAATGAGAACAGCAGTGGACAAATTGACGCCACATTTGTCAAAGTTTGATTTTGACGAACTGGTGAAATCAAATGGCTATCGTACTTTTGTACTCTTATCTAGATGTGGAGTTCAAAAATGTTTGTTCCTGGCAGAAGAAATCAACGACTGTAGTCGTATATATTCACCATCTAGTCATCCAGTTTTACACGAGTAGGTTATTATTATTACCTAAAAATGAAATGAAGTTTTGCTTTGGACGACACTATGTATACTATGGAATTTTTTTTCTTGCAGGAAATTAGTTGATTGGAGTAGAATTTTCAGACTAATGCTGATTGTGCATATGTGTTTGATTGAATTCGTTCAGTCAAGCAGTGAATCCCTATTTTCCTCAAATAGGGAAGCGTTAGATAAGCTAATCTCACAATCCAAAGAGAGAGTAAACGTGGTAGGATTCCAGGGACGATTACTTGGATTTCAGGTAAAAAGATACAGCACACGAGAAAATATTAAGTTACTATTATTTTTCATTATATGTACTTATATATACAAATATTTTTTATTTGATACAGTTTTGCAAATCTGTGCGAGGCCCACTGAAGGTGGTTGGAAGTTTAATGGCTGCTTTTTCTAGAGTGTTCAATACGAACAGCATATTCAAGCACACAATAGTATCTCCTCATGACTGTAAGTACCTAACCCATTACTTTTTCTGGTAAAAATTCAATCTTCTAAAAATATTCAAGTATATTTTTGGAACTGTATAGTTGTCTATTACTGGAGGAATCCCAAAGATCGAGCAGAGAGAATAGCAGAAATGTGTTTAGGCGATCCTTTAACATTTTTTAAAGAATTTTGGCTGGTACAAGAGAAAGGTAAATAGATTGAAATTGAAAATGGATTATTAGAATTAATCTTACTTAATCTACTGTGTCTAAGTAATGACATTTGTTTTTTGTAGGACTGGTGCGTATAGTATCCAATTGTGTTGGAGAGCCAGTTAGTTCAAACTTGGAAATATCTGTTCCACCAGTGAAGTTAACAGTGACTACAAATTCTAAAAAGCAACTAACCATCTTACCACCTACAGAGTATGTTGGAAAACGCCCAGTTATGTTGAGATTGGTTTCTCATAAACTTCGTGCTGGCTCAGTAGGAAGTGGATGCAGGATGACATGCAAACTTGAAGAAACGTCTGACACATTGATTGTTCACTGTCACGGTGGAGGTTTTGTGGCCCAAAGTAGCAATTCGCATTTGGTATACCTGAAGTCATGGGCAAAAAGTGCTGGTGCTCCTATTGTGTCGGTAGACTACTCATTGTCACCAGAAGCCCCATATCCCCGTGCATTACACGAAGCGTTCTATGCCTACCTGTGGGCAATTCAGAATGCACATTTGTTGGGAAGCACTGCGGAAAAAGTTATCGTCGCTGGTGATTCTGCTGGGGGTCTGTTATTAACAGGCGTGATCCTTTTATGTATTGAACTGAATGTAAGAGTTCCGGATGGAGCATTGTTAGTCTACACACCGCAACTCCTGGAACCTTCTGTATCGCCTGCAAGACTCCTCAGTCTGTGCGATCCACTTATTCCATACCCAGCGTTAGCTGCTTGTCTTGGAGGTAATAACAATTTTTGTTGTACTTCTTCATTATTTTCTCCGAGCTTTGGTATAACGGAAAAAACAAACCACCTGTGCTAGATATGAGTTGAGTTTATATGCCTGATATATTTTTTCTCAAATTAGCTTACGTCGGGAAAAATTTCGATCCTAGTCTAGCTAATTTACCTGGAGGATTCGTGGAAGGCCATTGGGAGCCTGAAATTGAAAACGTTGAGAATTGTTCTCGGAAGTTCATGACAGTTACTTTAGAAGAGCTTAGTGGAGTCAACGTGCCCAATGACGACTGGCACTTGTCCCCACTTATTGCTCCGGATATACTACTTAGCAAATTTCCTCGCACTGCTCTGGTTGTAAGTTGGTATTGCTTAAAATTGTGTAAAGTATACTCTAGCCAGACAAAAAGGTTTCAAAACGCTTTATTTAATTTTTAAATACTTCATGTAGACCTCTAATTTGGACCCATGTATGGACGATTGTATTGAATTTGCAAAGAGGTTAAGGGATGCTGGTGCACCTACAACTTTGGACGTTGTAAATTCAGTTCCTCATGGGTTTCTGAACTTTGGAAAGGTACAATTCTCGTTTTTATCGATATTATTTAATCATAATTATTAATTATATTTTAGTTACACTGTTCTATTTTTTATTTCAGATTAGTGAAGAATGTTATCAAGGCATTGAGACATGCGCTCGTCGATTAAAAGAGTTTCTAAAGTAAATTCACAAAGTAAATTCATCTATACGTCAAGGTCACAAACAGTGGACTTGTTACATAATAGTTGCTTTCTAAAGGCTGCTCATTTCATTCACCAAAAAGTTACAAAGTTTTACCTCATATGTTTCCCCGATTGCCTATTCTCCCTAAAATTGCAAATTGCACACTTTTTTTTAGCAGAATTCAGTAATTTTAAATAATGCTTTTGTTATGTTTGCCCTGCCCCAAAAATGTGTACAAAAGTCTGTGTCAAAATTAAATGCTAAAAAATTCGTGAAAGCAGAAGTTGTGTTAAAACTAATACAGACCTATCGAAATCCTCACAAATACTCCTCATAATTATACATATTTAATTTTAATTTTTGTTGTATGTTTATTTGGTGCTAAAATAGTTTAAATTTTATACACATACCTGTATAAAATACTATATAATAAGGTTATTTATAAGCTGGTTCCAAAAATATTTTATTCTTATACATCGCACTCTATATTTATTTATTTAACTGTATCCAGTATCATACGTTTTTTACTACTATGTACTTACCTGGGATATTTTTTATTCAAAATGTTAAAACTGTGAAAATAAATGATAACGTTCCTCATCATTAATAATTTGTTTACGTTGCAAGCAAATTTTTATACACCTAAATTCAGACAGCATCTCCTGACCTGATTCATGACTGGTTAATCTTGCAAACGAGTTAATGAAAATGGTTACACCTCCGCCAGACATTAGATTAGATACGGTCATCATCGATAATAAGATTCACGCCAATGAAGGCAACTGCGACATAGAAGAATTAAGTATAATAAAGGGACACAATGTTTCAAAATATACCTACGCGTGCTGGTGATCTTTTGATAACCATGCAGTTTTTATATCTACAAGGTAAGCCTCAAGTAAACAAAGTACGCATTAGCATTAAGCATCATATAAATACACTTGGACAATCATACGATTAAATATTCATGTAGCATTGAAATATGTGATTCATATTTTTAAGAATTCAACAGTCATTGATATTCCAGTAAACTGAAAAATCATAGTATTTTATATTTGAGTTAGATACCGCACCGCAACACAATGTAGGACTGTTTGCTACATTCATGATCGACCGACCCGCTTTCCTTTCGCATACTAACCTACTCAATACCATATTTCACAAATCTCAATGCCAGAGAATATACAACCAGGAGTGAAGCAGACGTAACTACCAAACTGTGAATTTCGTTAATGCTACTGTTACTCCACACTACTCCTAGACATTTCCTTAGAAAGTAGCAGTACACCACTAGAACCAACCGGTAAAAAGCCGGCAGTGCGGTGACGGTGACACCAATTCCTTTGTAGCTGCGCAGAGTAACATGCTAGATGATGATGAAATGCTAAAAAACGTGTTCTACGGATGGATCAATAATTTTTGCAAAGTAGCCTTACTCCATAAGCTGTGAAAATTGCAACAGATTTTTACGTGTGTAGAGTGTGGGTATATGTCAAGTTGTCTTTTAACCTCACACCTCCAACCTCACTACCACTCTCTAAAAGAAACTCAAGTTGAGCTGTTGCAATCGAAAAAAATTAACTGCATCACAGTTATATTATACATAGATTGCAAATTCTTTACGATAGTTCAGTAAAGTACACTGTACTTACTTTCCAAGAAGAAAAAGTTTAACGTGTTGTTGTGCGCTTATGATGGCAGTGTAGTGTTTAAAATAGTGAGAACATTTTATAAAATTGATTTTTGAGCTGTTAAAAAATTTTATAAGTTGGGAAACTGGAAAAATTGTTCACAATTTAACCAAACATATCATCATTGCCTATTAAGGTATGGACAATTGTTGAAATTAGTTGTTTTATGGCTTGTTTATGCTCAGCATTAGTAATTATACAACTATTCAAGGTTATAACATGCTCGAGTAATAGCTGCAACAGTGTTTTGTAGAATAAATTTTTTACTTGTGATCTTGGCCATTACAACCGAAAAATCATTTTACAATACTGTAATTAGGTATTCTATCCTATCGCCTTCTACTTTTCTCCTGCTTTGCTTACTGCCAATTTCATTACAATTACAACAAGACGCAAATATTTTGTGAGACGTAAAAAAATTCTGTTCGCTTTATTTTATAAAAGTACATTGAATAATTTAGAATATAGTATAGTTGAATATTGTCATCTTCACATTTTCAAACGTAAAATATCTTTCAAGTAAGCAGTAATCGTCTTTTTTATTACCATTTTAAGGAATTAAAGTGGTATTAATAATATAAAACATTGACATCAAGTGTAGCAGTTAAATAATGACACAAACTTATCAGAGCTTAAAGTTTTAGGATTGGAAAGGAAGTAACTACTATATCGAGTTTAATGAGAAATTTGAAGATGTTCTATTATGTCAACAAAGCATAAAGAGCTGAACTGAAATGTATACTGTTTTAAGGTACTTGACTGGATTGTTATCACAGTGCAATGCAACACCAAAGTAATTCCAAGATTTGTCATCATCATCATAACTATAATTATGAATAAATGATGCATAATATTGATACGATAAAGTATCGTATATCCCCAAAATATGTAGGCATGATTCTTGTTATAAGTAAAATGACTACAAGAAAAGTATGCAAGGCAATTGTATATGAAATGCACGTGCAATCAGAAAAAAATCGCTTTCTGTTCAACCTTCAAAATGGTTAAAGCGAACTCCTTTGTTTGCGTCTTTTGCCTGTAGCAAAAAAAAAGTTGTTTTCGGTCTTTACAATGCAATGTATATGACCCGTGTTATGTAACGAGCTACAAAATAGCTAACTAATATTGAATAATATGCTGAGAAAAACAACAAAAAAGTATTCAATGTCTATTGCTAGTGTATTCTGCTCGTCTGACTTGACTTGTTGACTTATTATTGGTGGAAATTGATTCTTCTGATATCGTTCTAAAACTTCTGCTGATACAAGCAAAAAATTGAAATGATATACTATATTTTTCAGATGGATAATATACTATTATAAAATAGTTTGGTAGTTTTTATGAAAGAATCCTCGCTTTTACATAGGGTTAAAGCTGCAGTAGCTCTCATCCTCATTCTGGTTGCAAAGTGGCGTGACTCCTTAATATATGAGTAGGGAATTGTATTTGGAACCGTCTTATCTCATCTCTGCTTCACGGGTTAATGTTATATGCCTACTGGTTCATTTTATATTTTTGATAACGTATGCTCATCTTGAAGAAAGGAACCAACGCCACATTAGCAAAAAATGTGGATGAATTATCCAACTTCTGTACAATTACATTTCTCAGTATTTATCGGCTAACAAACGATTGGCGATTGGTTGTATTGAGACTGCGAATAAGGACATATAGACACATAGCTTTAAAAGGGATGTAAGAGAATGTGAATTGTGAATATGAATATTTTAAATAAAAAGCAAAGTGTTGTAATTCAGAAGGTTCGAATTTAATTTTAAGTAAGAGATTGTTTAAGCTCAGTCCGCAGTATTGTTTGGCTATAATAGGTATTAGTTCCAAAACTAAACCGTATTTTCCAGCATACACATACTACAGTCATCCGATTCATCGATTATCATGAAATCATGATTATGGATTGTGTGAGTTGGAAAATGTTGCATACTGTAGTTATTTTATTTTTCTCACGCAACTTACTCTACCCTGCCGTATTTTGTTACAAAGCATTTTTCTGCGAAGTAGTTACTTACTAAATAAACTCCAAGAAAAGTGTTATAAAAATGCGTTTCAGAAAAAAAATTAGAGATCTAATAGCATAGCATACAAATTTCATGTTGGTGCATTTTTTGTTTCTTCTTTGATCACAATGACTCCGCTACACTGCATTACATGTACAAAGCCATCCATATTTGTCAATTTATAGCTAATTTGAAGTTATTCGATAAATTAGAAACGTTTATATAAATAAAATAAAATGGAGATAAATACCATTAGTCGTATTTTCCACAATCGGGCTACATCAATTTGCCTCAAAATCATTTCGTTTTTGCGTTTGAAGAAATTTACAGTAAATTTTCCCCATATTAGGGTTGATTAATTTAATATTCAATCATACAGACAGGTCATTGACAAAATTTGATTGACCCCTATTTAATAATTCACATACCTACATATGGTTGTGCAGTTGAAGGTTGCGGTGACTGTGAGTGACAAACATATAACAGCGCAGCCACGAACATGAGACAGCACTCAACACGCTTCGTTTCTGTTATGTTGATCGTCGTTTGTAACCGTAACAAGTAGTTGCTTTGTTGCTTACTACATCAAACACCTTACAACAGGAATGAATGACAGACTGTGGTGGTAATGGTTGACTGTTTAAACATAACGATATAATAAATGTGCAAACTTTGCAATTAAATGAGTACTATAGCCAGGAAAATTTATTGATGCTAAAACGTGTAGAAAACGCAAACATATGCACATACCAAAGATACATTTTATTAAATTGTGTTTTTCAACATGTTTTTCTTCCAATTTTTTCATGCCAAAACTAAACTTAAATAGCTACTCACACACCAACTACAGTATGCCATATTATTTCTATACGGTATAATTATTCTCTTCTGAGAAGAGTTTTAATGTACACAGGTTAGATACTAGATAAAAATAAAACTACCATTTACCGATAAGTGTATCTTGCTATCACCGTTATACAACATTTCAGGACCATCTTAAAGTACATTTTTGCTTTTAAGATGTGTGTGCATTTCCATACTTCCAGTAATTTTGAATGCGATATGACGATATGATGAGAGTGAATACTCTGCACTTTTCATATGAGTATGATTTTTGACTTGTCATGGACTGGTTTTACTTTATCTATCGTGACTATCTGTGGTCGTCAATTTTATGTTATAGACTTCATTCTTTCACGTTTCTTTTTCTTTCTCGTTGGCCTTATCTATCGCTATAATCCCATACCCAATACGTTATGCATATTACTTACATTGTATTTGTAAATCCTGCCTTATTCTTCTACATACCTAGTAAAATACACGGATTGACATGTGCGTCAGAGCCCAGAGCAACTATATAATATGATTCCTATTATCCTTTTGATTCTGTACAATCCTAGCTACCTCGTGTCGACAGGCAGCCAATAATACCCAAATTCTTTCATTATTAGTTCAGCTTTTGTAGATAGTTAAGTGTTAGGGTTGATTTGCTTCCATATTCAAACTTCAGGCAGACGAAAATTTTTTACGTAGCAATAGTATTTTTTGCAGCACCTATAAGGCTATCAATTTGTATTTTTATTCCATTAATTATTATAGTAATCTTTAATATTACATTACTGACGCGTACCACTCTTAAATTCATTCATCATGAATTTCAGCAGAATCAGTATGAATCCCCCATTGATCACATCGGGGATGCCTAACGGGCAAACTAACGGAAATGGGGCAGTATCGGACGCTTCAGAGGACTTTATTCGCCCCGATTTACTAAGTAAATGCAAATGGGCACATGGGGCAACTTCCGACGACGCTTCTCCACACACCGTCGATAAAAGGCAAGTTATTGCATACAGATCGCATTGCTTGCAGTGATTTATAATCAAATAATAAATCATACAATAAACCCAAATAACAAATTTTATATAGGATTCCCAAACCAAAAGTGCTCCCTACTATTTTGCATCATATTGGAAACACCCCTATGGTCCGATTGAATAAAATACCGCAAGCAAGGGGAATCAAATGTGAAGTCTGTAAGTTGCGGAACATTGACCAAACTTTACAATGCGATACTTATCTCTTCATTTTAAAAAACTACACAGAATTACTTTTTATTAGATGCAAAATGCGAATTTTTCAATGCTGGTGGGAGTGTAAAAGATAGGATTGCTTTGCGAATGGTTGAAGATGCTGAAAAAGCTGGTGACATTAAGCCAGGCTACACTATAATTGAGCCCACCTCAGGAAATACAGGTTTGGAGCGTTTTTAATTTTTATTATAAATATTAGCATTTTTTTGAAAAGTAGTGAAACATTAATTTTAACCATGTACTTGATACTGTTCAATAGGAATTGGTCTTGCCCTTGCTGCTGCTGTGAAAGGTTACAAATGTATTATTGTAATGCCTGAGAAAATGTCAAATGAGAAAGTGGATACATTGAGAGCCCTTGGTGCTGAGATTGTTCGAACCCCAACATCCGCCACGTTTGACTCACCTGAAAGTCATATTTCTGTTGCATGGAGGCTTCATAAGCAAATTCCCGAGTCCATTATTTTGGACCAAGTAAGAGCATAATAATAATATAATGATACGTTATCTATCATACTACACAAGGCCAGAATTCTTTGTTCTCTCTTTCATGATAGTAAATACTAAATGTCTAAATTATTTTAAATGGCAATAGTATCGCAATGCTGGAAACCCCTTGGCTCATTATGATACAACAGCAGAAGAAATGTTTGATCAATGTGATGGAAAAATTGATATGGTAGTTTGCGGAGCTGGAACAGGAGGAACTGTCACTGGAATTGGAAGAAAGCTTAAGCAAAAACTGAAAAGTGTCAAAGTGGTCGGGATTGATCCTGAAGGTTCCATTTTGGCAGAACCAGAAAGTCTTAATAGATCTTCGGTGACAGCCTACGAGGTAGAAGGAATTGGTTATGATTTCTTACCGACAGTTTTAGGTAAGTTTTTATACAACCTTACTGCGTATATAAGAACTATGAATATAAGAGAATTTTTAAATCAATTTTACTGTATTTCAAAAATGATAGACCGTTCTGTGCGTCATTGCGATTGGAAGCTCCTTTGACAATTCTCCCGGATGTTCCTGTTCAAGAGGCTATTGACTTGATGAAGCGCAAAGGTTTCGATCAGATGCCAGTTGTTGATGGAAATGGGTAATTGGAAAAATAAGTTTTCGTGCATTACCGTACAAACGTTTTGCTACAGTTTTCTCGAATTTTTATGCAATTCAACAGCGTTATTCTTGGAATGGTAACATTGGGAAGTCTACTTGCACGAGTTATCTCAAAGAAGTTGGAGTACAAAGACAATGTTGAGGCAGCATTGTATCGACAATTTAAAAAGGTGTCCTTGAACATGCCACTGGGAAAGTTGATTAACCTTCTGCACACTCATCACTTTGCTCTTGTTACACATTCCCAAATACAATGTAAGGTCGACTTGACCAATATAGGTATTTATATTTCTACGTCGCTTTGCATGTAATATCAAATGATAAATCAATCGAATACATATCTTGATATCCTTTAATTTAGATGGTGGGGCAGACAGAGATGAAAAGACAAAGGAAGTCATTATTGGGATCGTTACTCAAATTGATTTGTTGCATTACATTTCCAGTGTAGAAGAAGGTGCTCGACATAGATAAAAAGTATAAACGAGCGAAGACTAGCAGAATTTTGCAGCGTCTACAGTACGTTTTTCTGTCCGGTGATGCCATGCGTGGCTTTTGAAGGTCTCAGGGCAAAATCTCGAAAAATAAATCTCGAATTACCTTTTGATCGAAAACTGATGACCGAAAACCGTAATCACGAACTTAGGGGGACAAAATACCGAATTTTAAATTTACAGGAAATCGTGTATTAATTTTTAAAATATTATTTTC
>JAHZMT010005210.1:0-20546 GCA_027743785.1 Sinhomidia bicolor
TGATGATCGTCATCATCGAGAAGAAACTGTTATTGTACTAGTAGTAGTAGTGTAGCAGTAATGTAATGCAATGTGAAATTCACAATTGCATGCATAATTTCATGTGTGCAAAAATGCCTATGCATACGTCTGTCTGTCTGTCTCTGTGTGTATGTCAAACGTGTAAATCTTTATTTATTTCTCTTCCTCCCAACTCTACACATTTCCTTTTACGTCTCCTCTTCTAGAAAAGATGTGCATTGTCTGCAGATTTGCTGCGTTATAAATACACTCCCACCACAAGCCAAACATAGTAAAGCTACAAAATATAATGCTGCTCTGCAAAACTTGCTGCAAGATAACAAGGGAAAATCTCTCTCTTCTTCTTCTTCTTGCTGTTCAATATTATAATATTCAAGATGAGTGGAGAGAGAGAGAGAGACTATGTGAAACAGTGCCAAAATAATTTAATCCAACAACGTAACGTCGTCTGTCGGGGTAGTTGTTGTTGTAGTAGTAGTAGTAGTATGTAGTTGTCAGTATGAGTTTTAATCAGTTCTCTATTCTGCGAACGAACCAAGCTTAAAGTGCTGTGTGATGGGCGCTACCAACCAACCAACCAACCAGGGGTACACATAATAACATTTATAATCAGTAAGTAAATCAGAGCAGCAGACCCGAAAAGAAGGAGGAAGACGCGAGAGAGGTGCGTTCTGTCATCATCACCAAAGAATTTGCTCTTCCTTCACTAACAATAAATCTTACCCAAAAAAATGCACCTCCGGGTGCTGCTGGTGGGTTCAGGTTATCAGCTTGTGGTAGTGGCTGGCATTTGTCCTCATTTTCGCTATTCTCTTCTCTTGCGTTGCATACTTAACAGAGAATTTAAAAAACCATGCTAAAGTTGATGCACCTACTTGGAGTACTCATTTCACTCATTCTTGCGCATATCATAGCGATCATTATACCTATGTACGCGATGAAGAGAAGAAATTATGCAGTTTTTTTTGTGTACTCTGTGTACTCTCATACACAATAGCACAACGTGTTATATTCTAGTTGAACGATTAAAACATATATTTTATGGCGAATTTGGAAATTTGAACGGTTAAAAATATCGAGTAGGAGAGAACATTCCTTCTTCTCCCCTCTAAAAATTGGTTCTTTTTAAAGGAAGAGTCGTTAAAGCAGTTTATGAAATAGCAATTTCATGAGTCAGTCAGTGGAACAGACATGAGAAAGTGGATTTTTTTTTCTTTCTTTCTGTCTATTTCTTGTTCCGCTGCTATTTTCGTGCTGATAAGAAGATGAAATACTTGACAAGCTAAACATGAGTAGCAGCAGTCGCCGCCAAGCGTTACCCTTTCTTTGGAATGAATGAGGAAGGAGAAGAAGATAACCAATGTAATAGACAAGGATTGAATATCGGAACATTCTGGGAACATTTCTAATAACAACGACTCCTTTGTCAACATTGAAATAATGAAAAAAACCTTCACAAGTCACTCTGTGTGCCTATGAATGAAATATTTTCAAAGTTTTACCTTGTAATAACGCAAACACCTTCAAAGTAGCATCACAGTTAAGTTGAATTATATAATGCGCAAATATTATTATCTTGTCATTCTTGTCATCAATATAAGGTTATCCAAATTTTCAATTGAGTTTATATTGAATCTTTAAAAATCAATCATTTATGTGGTACCATCATCATCGATAAACTTTACAGTAGAAATGTTTACAAAAGGAGATAAAGAAATGGTTCTGTAAACCAACCCATGTATGTATGTACCTACACATTTTTTGGAATGGAAGTAAGCCGGAATCAATGGAATTATGCCCCAGCCCGTTTATTTTGTTTGTCTGCTTGTTTAAATATTTTTTTATCTATCACCAACAACGCCATTTTATTTTTCCTTTAACTGTTACTCATGTCCATGTCATGTATAAAAAAATGATTGCATTATGAAACGTAAAACTTCAAGAATGACCTAATTACTGACTATGTAGTCAAAACAAATCAAACGACTGACGGGAAAGCAAATGTCTGCTTCCTTCATTGTCTGCGATGATGAATGTGATAGGAGCGCATCAGTAGCAACAGCTATGGCATGAAATTACTTGCAAAAATCTTTTGTTTTTAGGTACGCTATATAATACTTAATACTTGTACTGCACACAGAGATATTTACACTGTTATTTTTATTATTAATATTATTTAACATGGACACCAGCATAAATTCAGCTCTCTTTCATGGCACACTCGTTCATACTTTTTTGCTTCCATTATTATTAATCTGATCTATTATTATATGCTCCGGTCTGACCTACATTACCTCTTGCTTATCTGGAGTGCTCTAAATGAGACGAGGTTAGTAGAAAAGCGTTCTTTTATTACACACATTTTTTTAAAAAGTTTTATATTTACAAACAAAAACCAATATAATTTATTAGCTTAACTCAAATAATTAGGTACGTGCGCATTACTGCTGATAAGACAAGTCAATTTATCAATACATATTTTAAATAATAATACACTCTCAAACTAAATCAGGCCTTTTGATGCGTTGTCACGTTACCGTCAAACGAAACGAACAGCTATGTATTTAGATATTGCTTGTATATATAAATAAATATGTGTATATGTACAAGATTGCTTTTCGGAATATTTTTCCTTACTTGGAATGGCAAGCTAAATAAAAGCAAGAGAGCAGCGGCATTTTCATATTGCTCTCATAGTTTTCTCTTTTCATGGGAAGAGCATCATCATCATATCATGCATGTACAAGCAACAACGTGGTGTGTGTGTGGTAGCGATTTTCCGCCGTATCATCGAAAATGGGAGCACCATTCACGAGAAAGGAATTTGCCATATTTATGACTTTGATTTCCGCAGGAATTTATATTTTTTTCATGTGTGGTTCGCGGTTCAAAGAAATATCAACAACCGCCAACCCACAAACAAGGTAAAAATCGTCTGTCTCTCGATCCACCTCACTTCATTTCACTCCTTTCACCCAGCATGGTTGAATCAATTTCCTCCTTTCAGGAAGAGTCCCTCGGGGAAAGTGATAAAAAAACATTATGCGATATGGATTTTCAGACTGAAAATTTCAGTTTGTACATATATACACACTCGACGACATATTTTCCCAACAAAGACGTCGGCAAACAGCGTCCTTGGAATAAGAGAGATGATACGGAGCTCAAAAAAATATGTTTCGATGACAATCTTTTGTGTATGTTAAAATGTCAATTTCAGATTGAGCAATAGATCAGTTGTCATTCCTTTCATTCCTTTCAACCATTTTACAATGTTTTCTTCTTTTATCAATACTACTACTATTATTGCAAAAAAAGCTTACACCTTCATGGCATTTAGGTACCTATCTATCTACGTTCTCTACACGTACTCATATTACACCGCTGCGCTGATACGGTATTTCACGTCAAATTTAAATATTAGAAACAGAATTCCTGTCCAAACTGATCGCAACAAGGCTCACCTCCCTCTCATCTGTTGATGATGACAATGATAAAAATAATATTATGGGCATTTATAAAATATTAAATGACACACTGTTATCATCATCCATGTGGCAGCAGTTTGCCGGTGTTGCCATTTTCAAGCGACTGACTGTCATGTTTAGGAAACTTTGTTCATGGTACATATAATTTCCATGCAGGCGCACCAGTGCAAATTGCTCTTTATCCAAGTGTCCAGTATACTTAATAGCAACAACGAGATAATCAGCCAGGTCTTTTTTTCCCTCGCAGTGAAATAAAAACATCAACCGTCATCATCATCATCTATCCATTAGTTTTTAAAGCTGTCGTAAAACATGAAATTAGCTCGTGTCTACTTATCAACCGGCGACAACTGCTTTTTTTTCTGTGTGCGTGCATTACTTACATCTGCTGCTATTTCAAAGATGGACGACGCTGTGGAGTCTGCAGCTTTGAAATAATAATATCATTTCTCTGCGCTTTGCTCCGTTTCATCTTGTGTTGCTACCACTACCACTGCTACTACTACTGGCTGTTGTGATAGTAAAAATTTGTGTATAAAAATCAGTGGAGTAGTGCGCATAAATAATAATAATAATAAGGGTAATAATAATGCGAGCAAAACAGCAGCAGAGTGAGTATAGTCGCAGTAGTAAGTGGCATCGACATGATGATGATCTATGAAATCCTTTATACTACCCAACAAGCCGCGCACACAACAACAATAATTCTGCAAAAGTGCCGAAATGTGTAGGTATTCAAGTAGTAGTATTATGACCTTCCAATTTATTAACAACTTTTTAAACGACTTCCATTTGATGATGAGCAGTTGTCTATTTGTCTACTAGTTTGTAGTTTTGTATGTGGAAACAGAAGTTGGAAAAAATCTTTTCGTTTGGTGCTGCTGCTGCTGCCGCCGCCGATACAGAAAGCGTATAATATGCAATCATCATCATGTAGCGTCATCATCGCAGACATGGCACTCGTTGTCGTAAATAGTAAACAAGATGTGTGTGCTGGGCTCTCTGGTGATGAATATGATGGTAAAATGCTGCTGATGAGAGATGAGATGGTTGATGTGTGAGCAATGCGGAAAAGAGGATTTTCTGAGTGAAGCACTTACGACTTTTACTTTATTGACTTGAGTTGGCTGAAAAACGTAGCAACTTCAACATTGCAAAAAAAATGTTGGAGGTGATGACGATGAGGCTAACGCTGTGAGGATGATGCTCCCACTTCCTTATTTTTGTAGTACCTCCAACGACTAATTCTACTTCTTGCAGACATTTGGAGAAAATGAAATAAAGCCCCTGAAGAAAGTAAACATTGATACATAGAAATGTAGTAATAAATTACTCTTTAAAAGCCTTTCTAAACAAAAACAGTATCCAGTAAATCAACACTGCCGAGACTAACGTGGGGCACTCTGAGTTTCGCATAGTTTACTATGCAGACTGGATAAACTGGTGGATTCGGTTGACCCGTGTAGCCCCGAAAACAACATTTCACACACCAAATGGGCTAGCAACAATAATCTAGCGAAATTTCTGTTTTTTTTAGCCAATGAATGAACCAAAAGAAAATCTAGCAGAGAATTTTCACAATAAAAGCTTTAATTACTATTGTATGTGTATGGAATTGAGATCGAAAAACTGTCTGCTACATGTCAAATTTTATGCGCTGCTGCAAGTAAATTTCGTCCAATAAATTTCATTTATTTTGTTCGTAATTGCAGGGCAATGGCAAAACTATTATTTGTTGATATATAATTGTTATTTTCGTTCGAATGCTTTGTGTACAATTTCTTCAAGAATTGTTGAGCATGTTTTTGCAGTGTTAGACCTGGACCTGGGCCCCATACTCCTGTCAACGATGACTCATGTCATGAATCTAGACCAATGAACTAAAATTCGCATCCTTTTGTTGAATCATATTATAAGTGTGACTTCATCCTGAATAGATTACAACCGAACAAAAGCATTTAAATTCAAACTAATTTTTTTCTAGTACGGGCAGTCTTTCAAAAGCTTCATACAAACGTTTTATTTTTTACTTTGGACTACAGCAATAATCAATGTTACTCAAATAGATTAAAGACTTATCATCTAAAAAGCCAGACAGTTAGAATTCGTCATCATTATCGTCATGCACACAAAGTTTCATCTTACAAAGTGTATATACTTGTATATATATAGCTATTATTGTCATCTGCCGACAAGAAGACAGATGCAAATTGTGCAAATATGCTATTGAGCTAATTGAACAGTGGCAAAAATCAAGCAAATAACTTGATGCAGTGAATGCTCGCCAATGATGATTAGAGTAGAAGCATAGCAGCAGAAGCAGCACCAGCAGCAGTGAGGCCAGCAAGCTAATAATGATTTATCGCCGTATGTATATATATATATGTATATGTACATATTTGCATTTCTTAGATCACACACTTGAGTTGGGTAAATGCTTACATTTTTTTCAGGCTAATATTCATAGATGCGCAAATATCCGTTTACACTTTCTCATTGCACACCACCACCACCACATTATTCATTACAAAATGATCAACATGATGAGATGGTGATAGAAGGATGATGAATGCACATTTCAAGAAGCCACCAGCCACCATACATTTTCAGAACAAACTAACAAATGACATGTAACATGTAATTTGAAATAATTTGAGGGTGTCATTGTGGCAGTAGCAGCATCTTTTGCTCTTTCTGAGAGTCGACATTCTCTAAACAAATGCCTTTTTTACACAAATCAACGCTGCTGCTTTTTTGTAAGTAAGCCTGCCTGTAATAGCGAAGCATTTGTGCAAATGTAGGTATATTTTTTTCCTAGATTTCCATCCACCACGGGATATTTTGCCTCGTCTCCTCGCTCTCTTTCTGCGTATATTAGTAAAAGGAGGATTATAAGGATTTGACGTGAGTGACATTTGCCATTGGGGATGTTTTGAACAATATGGTTTTACGTATATTTATGAGTTTACATTATTATACTGTGTGAGTGCAAGCAAACTTTTTTTCGTACTTGTGTCTAGTTGCTATTACGTTGTGATAAACAATGATAATGAAGTTTCACAAAAAATAGCATAGTTTTTATTTATTATTTGTAAAATCATTAGAAATAATTTATAAACTTTTATAATGACAGTATGCAGGAAAAACTGAATGAAAAAGAAAACAAAATTAAAGTTAACCGCTAAAATTCAGATAAAAAACCTGCAACAGCATAAAAGCTCCATTCGGCCTGTCATGACATTATAATATACATATATTCGTAAATACAGTATTTCATATAATTTCTCATTAAAACTTCATAAATTTAAATTTAACAATAAACGGAGTAAAACTACAGCAAATATTTAAAAAGAAACTAACAATTTAAATTTGATAGGTATTTTTTGTCTCTTCTTCTAATAATTATACTAGCTACTAGGTATATGTTTTTTACATTAGCATTATCAGGATTCTCATTTTCTGCACTCTTCTCTTGAAGTGTCGCACTGGCACACCGTTTTGTTTAGAATCTCCGTGTAGAAAATGCACGCTCCATGTTGACACATCCCTCCCGGTGGAAAATGGATGATGACTTGTACAGCACAGCGTATGCATGTACACATATATATGCGACCAACTGCAGACACCATACTCACCATTAACACTTGATATCATTATGTAATTTACGCATAAACTTTTAGAAAAGTCGTGAAAAAAGCTTTTTTCCATTTCATTGTGCTGCTACTACTACTTACGTACATGCGAGACTGTAGGTGATTTTTCGCAGTTTATTCCAAACCGCCACACACCATCTTAACTTTTCGTCCCACGGCTATAATTCATTTATGTTGCTTGTTCTCTTGTCTTTGGAAAAGACCTGTTCTGTCTTGCTCTTCTCCCCAGTCTTTTTTGGTGAAAAAAAACTCGCTCTTTGACTTTATTTCTTTCTCGCATGTTCGTGCTTTCTGCTTTTTTCATGATACTCGCTCGTCTTCGCACTCTCGCTTTATCCATTTCGAGAGAGACCTTTTTCTTGGTGTCACTGTTACTATTATTACCTTCATCGCCATTTTACTACGCCATTGCTGACACTTTCATGAAACGCTGTCGTTAAAACATGATGCCATGTACAATTCAGAGCGAGAAACGCTTTCATCTTATTTCTGGATTACAGACGAGCATTTTCATTACCATGAAAACACGAGCATGCCACACAGTCCTTGAACCATTTCTTGAAATAGGAGGAGGAGGACCCATTGAAATCTTTGGTGGTGCCATGTTCCATTCCAGTCTTCTGTGGAACCCCTCAGTATTATCCACGGGTTTGGAGTACCCTGTTGAGGTGGTGGTGCCCTTGCTTGTAGTTCTTCGGAACTCGGATGCCATGCGAGAATGCCTAGATTAAAACAGAGTAGACCCCTATAAAACACGGATGGAACCTCTGATTCAAACAGTAAAATGGATATTCTCACGTACACATGAACACGACGATTTAGTATGCTTCCGCCGCCGAAACTAAGCTGGGCTAATAAGTAGCAGTAGAAAGGAGGGCGCGTTTGCCGTTGTTGCAAAAAGAATGCCGTCGCTCTAGCTGTAATTCTATGTGCGTTGTAGCTTAGACGTAAAACCCTAAATCTGCACAGGAGGGAAAGGAAATTGAAGCGAAATACTTCCATGCTACTAGCATAGTAGTAGCAGTAGCCACCACCATCATCATCAAGACCATCACCTAGCAGGCAATTCTAGGGAAAACCAGGACATGAGAGGATGACACCGAGAAAAGAAGAGAGACAGGGGTTGAGTTGCTTTGGAAGCGAGCAAGAGAGAGAGAGAGAGAGATAGAAAACACCAGCAAAATATATACATAACGTTTTAAGTAACTTTTCTCAGTACGACGTTGTTGGCTAAGACAGTGCAGTAGTAATAGTGGTGTTGGCGGTTGACTTGGTTTGGGGTCTGTTTGCAAAATTATACACAAACTCAACAAAGTACACACAACATGGTATGCAAACTGACTGACTGAGAGAGGAAAAAAAGAAAGCAGCAGCACGTTCATAAAAGAGAGGAAAAAATGCGAATAACGTATAAACGAATGAAATAAGAGATACACACATGATGATTATATACTTTGCTCGTTGTTGTTTCAAAAAAATGCTACCAGTACATATATTATACGTTTCTGCCGAATAAAAATTGCAGAAGGGAAAGAAGAGGAAAAAATGGCCGTGTTGTTGCTAATACAGTAATGCTGCTAGGTACAAACACTATCCTCATATATATATAGACAGATAGATAGATATACAAACCAAAAACGTATGCATGTATGTTACATGGAAAGCATTAGCAAAAAAGTGTATAAGGAAGAAGAGAAGGAAGGAGCAACTGAAGCGAGTTTCTTGGTCATATTATATTTTATACACAAGCATTTTTTGGACACATTGTAGCACACGTAATACATACTTATCTTATTTTAGCTGAACGCCGTTTTTTGTTTTCCCCTCTCTCTCTCTCCCTGCAAACATGCTAAAGTATTACGAAAAAAACGCTTGCCTTTCTGCCATGTGTAAAAAACTTATAATATCCACATAACTTGATAATATTAAAGTTAATATAAAAGATACACATGAACTTGGTTGTGGTGCTGGTGGTAGTGGCCTTCTTGATGATGATGATGATGACGACGACGATGATGATGATGATGCTGGAAAAACTATCTGGTTAGTTGTTATATATACGTAGTAGTAGTGGCGTTTGGTCTCTTTTTTTGCTGCTGCTGCTGTAATGTTGGTTCATTCGCATTCTTTTTTCTGCCCAACTTCTTTCCATTTTTTTGGTCTATCCTCTCCCTAACTGACTCTGCCACTACTGCTAGTAATCATCATCATGATATTTACGTAACAATGCTTAGTTGTTGTGTATATATTATGCTTACTTTTGCTTGCAGCAGCGGCAGTAGCAGCAGCAACATGATGGCTGATTCGCAGTTCCCCAGAAGCAGTTGAACTCGCTGGGCAAAAAGAAGAACGACAGCAAATAGCACAAAGAGAGAGAGAGGAGGATGACAGGGAAAAGAGCGGAGCAATATCGCAATAATAGAATTAAATATACATGCTACATATAATAGAGACACATAGCGCCGTTGTTGCTGTTCTGTTGTTTGTTGCCAACCAAACAACTACTATACTGTTTCTATCAAAGTGTGTGGCGATGGTGGTGGTGGAAGCTCTTTTTTTTTTTTAAAAAAAATGCTCTTTTTACATTACATACATACAGAAAGACAGAGGGAATGTAACAATCGTAAATTTTTTTGCGTTTAACTAATATACATGTTATATATATATACATGTATAGAGGTATAATAATAGTATTGCTCGTGACTATCCATGTAAGAAATGCTAGCAAACAATGATTTTAGTTTATGTGTTTATACCAGTGGTAGTATAGGTTTAGCTAGTATTACTTGGCATTAGGGATTACTTTTCGTATTTTTTTCTTCTCTCTCTCTCTCTCTTTTCACGTCTCTCGGTCGGCGTTAGCTCAGGATGGCGTAATGGTTTGAATCGTCAGGAACAGCAAGCAGCACACAATAACGTCATATTATCTTTCTACAATCTACAATTGGTATAAAAAAATTTACGCTGTGTTATATTTATTATTACAATGTATTTAGGCATGTATGTATTTGTTCGTACGTTACGTATTCAATACAAGTACGTATTCAACAAAAGATGCTCTTCTCACTGGTATGCTATTCAAACCGCCACTCTCTTCTTCTTCTCCTTCTCCTTCTTTTGGCTGCACCATTTTTCTCTCTCCCCGAATCCTATTTCTCTTGAAGCACCAGCTTCTACCGCGGCGGCTGCTGCTGCTGCTGTTTCTACAGAGAGGAGAGAACATTATGCTGCTGATGGTTTGCAAAATCAAGCTGCCTATCGCTTTTTTTCTCTCTCTCTCTCTTTCTACGCGTCTCTCTTCTCATCTTAAACCAAGTGCAGTTTGTACTATTTACTTGCCCACTGCTATCCTGAAAATATTTTCTACGAGAGCAATTTCAACATGTAAAGTGTATGAGCAAATGTTCTTACCATTTTGACTTGCTCTTTGCTTCTTTTTTTTGCTGCTTCTGCTGCTGCTGCTGCTCAATGCTCGAAAATCCCCACCACCACCATTAACAACGTCCCCAAAAGTTTTCTTCTCTTTTTTTCATATAATCCTTTGGTTTGCAAAATCTTTTTTTCTCTCGCTTGCTCTCTTGATACTTTTTTTTCCATGCCACAAGGCTAGCTTCAAGTTGCTTACTCTTAAAAAGATTTTTTTTCAGGAAAGATTATGCCAATCTATTATAGAGTTTTCTTTATAAAAAACGCATACATTTTTTTCTTCTGCTTTTGCTCTTGGCATTTTTGCTGCTGCTGCTTCTGCTCTATTGATGCTGCCAGAAGCACCAAGAAGAACTTCCCCACCAGTTGTAAAAAAAATATGTAAAGGCCCTCAAGAAGAAGAAGAAGCTTGAGCGAGAGGAGAAGAGGTCGAGTTAGAAAAGAGAGTCCCATAGCTATTTTCCCTTTTATTACAGTGGTGTGTCCAATGCAAGGCAAAGCTTTGTGGAGCGAGCCACAGGCAATATCATTGTGTAACTGGTACTTGTTCAAAAGAAGCGAGCGAAAGAGAGAGAGAGAGATAATAATGCTTTACATTTTACGCTGTTGCTAGAACGCAATAAGATGTAAAAAAAAGAAGGTGATGCGACTCGTTTGCTCACTCTGAGAAGAAGAAAAAAAATACAATTTACTTTTCTTATTCTATCGTCGTCAGTCAGAGTCAGAGAAAGAGGGAGACTATCAAATTGGATAATAGTGTCTTATTGTCATTTATACATAATATTACAGTGGATATACATACATGTGCATATGTACACAGCGTAACATGCGTTTATGGAGTATTCTGTACTTTTATTTTGTTAATATGCACACTCATATGCACACACTCTTTGAACAGGTAATATAATAACAAAGCATTAGCATTTTATAGTACTATTTTGATGATAATAATAGTAGTAACAGAAAGCAAAATGGCTGTACAAATATTACACAGCTACACACATGCAAAATGTTCTTGCAAATAGTACCCGAAATGTTTCATCTACACACCATCACCATCCCCAGCATCATCATCAGCAGCAGCAGCATACATCGCCCCGAAATGGAGAGAAATTCTCTTGTACACAAAATAATGCTTTTTCAAAAAGTTGAAGTGGCCAAGCAACTACTAAAAAAGCACAAATTTTACGACAAGTTTGCTCATCGAGAGGGAAAAGGAGTTCCAAAAATTTTCAACTTTTTTCTACTCTTTTTCTACAGGGAAATAAGAAAAATGCCGAATAATAATAATAATAAAAAGAGCCCTATACAATATTGGTTCGTTGGTCGCCCTTCTATGAAAGCATAGTCATGTCGCTACACATTGGCGTTTTGTTTGCGCCTCGTCACTTTTTCATGTATGCAAATACAAAATATGTGTGTGTGTGTGTGTGTGTGTTTTCCCTCCTGAGTGTTTTTTGTGATCATGACTTCTCATCTTTGTAAGAAGAAATCTCTCTTCCAAGAAGCAGCAGCCGTATAAGTAGTTTCAGTGGTAGTGGTGATGGTGGTGGTACAAGGAGTAGTGTCGACCGAGCAGAGTGCAAAAATATCAGCATCTTCTCAACGCAACGCCAACAACAACATCAACAACAATACTATGCCATTTTTTCTTTTTCTCCTTCATCATCATCATCATCATCGTGATAATAATTCTTCTCAACCAACCAACCAGCTTTATCTTACTCACATATTCTTAAAATCCATTTTTTTAGTTTAAACGAAAAAAGGCAAGGAAATTATCTGAGGAAAAAGCTAAACACGGTGGTGCGAGTAGAAAAAAAAGCAGGCGGTTTTTTCTCTCTGTACGTCGAGTGCAATCCACTTGCTTTTTGCTTGCTTGACGCTATATTTATGATGATGATAACGACCGTTGTTGTCTCACCATTGCAAAGTATAAAATATACATACCTACACACTTTTTTAACACAGTCTTTCTGCTGCTCGTCGTCATCATTCTTTTGCTGAAAAAAAATCATCATCGTCATCATCATGATAGCAGAAGCAGCAGCAGCAGTAAATAATACATGGTTGCTGTGTAATGCAAATGTACTACAACTACTACTGACGATACTCACGGTGGTGATGGTGGTGGTGGTGGTGATGGCAAGGAAATAGAACTGTTTCATGGGGCTCACTTGCCTTACAATAACGACAATGATTATGGAACTTGAATCAAGACCAGGGAGAGGAGAAGAAGAAGAAGAAGAAGAAGAAGAAGAAGAAAAAAAGGAAGAAAAAAAGTTGCAAAGATGGAACACTCATGATGTTATTCAAACATCTCATCACTATCTTCTCTCTCTCTCTTTCTTCGACACAAAACGCACAGACATCATCATCATCATCACGATACAAATTCACTTCACCCTCTCGTCAAATACACTCGCCTGTATAAAAATCAAAGTAAAAAAATATGGTGAAATTGAGTGTATATGTGTAAGACTGCAAATATATATATATCTCTCTCTCTCTCTCGCTACCTCTGTATATACATGTGTAGTATTACATTACATGACATCATCATAATAATAATCACCAGCAAAAGAAGAAGAAGAAGAAGCAGCAGCAGCAGAAAAGTGGTATCACCTCCGCTAGAATTACCTCAATCACCCAACAACACACTGTATTTATTCACATCACACAATGTGCATGAAGCATTATGCATTGTATACATACAACTCGCTACACCAACAACACCAAGATAATTTAATGTTTTACCATTATATTCCTTCTTTCTTTCCACCGTTTTCTTCGTACATTTTTTTTCTTATCCACTTTTTCCTCTGCTCTGCTGCCTGACGTTGATGATGATGTTGATTTGAGAGAGAGAGAGAGAGAGATGCGAAAAACGAAACTTTTTAGACTCTCCCAGTGGCAATGACCAACGAAACATGGACCAAGCCGCGCTCAAAAGCCGGTGCATGACGCCATATTTGCCGATTTTTTCCCTTTGTAACTAGCATGAGCAGTGTAACATTCATCGCATATGAAAAAAAATCTCTTATTTTTCTTCTTCTTTTTTCTACTGCTGCTGTTAATATTGTATTGTTTGTGCGTCCATGATTATTATTACAGTGCACACGTACTTATTTTTTCACTTGCCATCATTTATTTCAAAAGTTCATGTGCACCATCGTTACCAAGTACTCGCATTACTACTGCTACTAAAGTTGATGATGATGACGACTTTCCCCTTTGCTTTTTAACTTCAGTGTATATTGTTTTTTTATTATTGCTGCTTACAGCTGCCTGCAATATTGCAAAAAATATATATAGAAGTAAATAAAATATAAAACCCTAAAAATCCAATTTCAACCTCCTCCCTCTTCATGAAAGGAGATTAGAGGGAGAGAGAGAGAGATGGAGGGAGAGACACTATAGAAGAGAGAGAATTATTATTTTTTGCTTTTATTGCCGTTATTATAGCACATAGCACAACATTTAAATTCAGCACATTTAGCTTAACATGCAAAAAAGATGCAGTAGTATTAGTAGTAGTAGTAACTGTAGTAAACAGCAGTATAATTTTTCCTCCTCCCCTTCACCCCAACACAATCGTCGTCGTCATAGTTACATTATTAAGATTATTATTACCATTACTGATGTGCAGCTGTTCATTTTATTGCAGTTCCATAAGAACTGCACAGATCGCCAATTTATATTTCCCTTTATTATTAGTAGCAATAGTAGTAGTGCGACTACGAGTGCTCAATAAAACATGTGAATATGATTGCGTACATACATAACGCAAATTTGACATATGTACATATGCCTAAATAAATCAACGACACAAATATTATAACATAATAATAATAACTTTTTTTCTTCGCAGAAAAACTCTTCACCGAGTTTACTTGCTTCCATTTTTTATCTCGTTTATGCATACATCCATTAGTATAATCTCGACAAATCATCTACTAAAAAATTTCCTTTCTGCTGAAAGCAAGTGCTGCGTCCATTGGCTATATATATACTTATATGACGTATAGTGACGTACAGTACAGTTACTCAAGCACTTGGTAACTACCATACAATAATGAAGATGTGAACGATCAAGTGCGAAAAAGACGACATCATTTTGAGAAAAATCTCCAAAATAAAATGTTTTCATGGTTTAGCAAAAAAAGAGTTTTCTGTGTGGACACTGGACACACCATGCAAATTCATACTCTATACAATATTATGATGCACCTACATCAACTTTGTATCAAGTTCACTGATTTCATGGAGCGAGATAAAGAAAACTGCTACATTAAAAAAGAAATTTGCGTACTGCTGCGTGATCTTTTGAACAATTATTATTATTATTCTTCTTCTTATTTTCCGCCTGTTTTTAAGGCGCACAACCGACTAAACTAAAAGACGATTGTAGCAAATAGCCGAGGCTAAGATTTTTTTGCTGTATTTTTTCCAACTTGTAAATAATAGGCGTGCTGAATATTCTAATATTTTTTTCATTTTTTTTACCATTCTTCATTGTATGTAGTAGCTGCAAACATTTCGCTTGCAAATATATATTGTTATGGGAGATATAAATTTTTTTCGCAGAGTTGAAAAGAAACAGGGGAAGCGGACAACGACCAGGAAAAATATAATGAAGGAAAACGTATGCATGCACATCGACAGAATATTCGCTCACGCAATGCTCCAACCAATCCATCCTTACCTGTTTACTATTATTATTATTGCATAATATTATCTCCCTCTTGGTGCATTTAGTTAGGAAAAGGTTGCATGAGCAGAAAATATATGTATACGTATATAAAAGAATAAAGTATTCCTAAAAGTAAAATATATTTTATACGATGAAAATGCATGCATGCATGCATCATCATACCATACAAAATTCACGACAGTAAGTAGTGTAGCGAAAATTTATTGTAATCCCAGTAGACGAAATAAAATTACATGGTGTTTTATCCTCTATTTATTTAGCACGAGTAAACGCTTGGGTATTATTTATATTCATATTTGAGCAAGTCCATTGTTGAGCTGAGCGACGCATTAAATTCATCATTTACTTTGCAAAAACTTGTATATTATTATACTTTGGTAACGGAAAGGAAACAAGAAAAAAAAGGGTTGGTTGGTAGTAAACTTCTTTTTGCGGGATACACACACTCAGCTCAAGTTATAGAGGGAGAGAGAGAGAGAGAGGAAAAAAGAAGAGAAAGGCTTTGAAAGTAGTCTGAATAGCATAATATGTACTTATATCATTATATTATTACTCTTTTTCTAGAGTTATTACTGGGAGCGGATTATTACACTTTCGTAAAAAAATATTATTGTTTTTTATGGCTTTTATAGATTGGTGTAATATTTAAATGTGCATAGGTACATTTAAATAGGTAGGTGTGCTTATTTATTTATATTCTGCTACGCATTTGATTCAGCAAAAAAATTAGCATTTCCACTAGCATCACCGTCAAAATTGTTATCAGCAGAAGAAACACCACCACATAATACTTTTTATTGTATTCTGAAAAGTGTAGTAATCGAGACTAAAAGTAGGAGTAACTGTCAGTCTCAGAATATTCCGATTGTTTTCAGCCTCCTTGTTTGTATGTTTGTATATATTTGCAAAAATTTAAAGAGAAAAGGTTACTTTTTAATACTAAACTATCTACAGTTTTTTTTCTACGAAATGATATCATCAACTTCATCATTCTGTGCATTTTTACCATAATAATATGCTCTACTACTCCGCTACTGCTGCCTGCTGCTTCCTATTACATTTTACCCCAACCAACCAAGCTCACTCTAGCTCTGTGAAACTGACGACCGCGTAGTATGTATACGTTTTCTGCTGACTTTGTGATGATTAAATGTTCACGGCAGAGTAACGATCATGACACCAAACTGAAAGCATCATCATCGCTACTACTATTATTATTACGGAGCGAATGAGCGGAAGCAAAATAATTATCAGCAGGAGCAGAGAGGAACAAAAGGCTTCGTCTCCTGGAACAATACAAAGAGTTTGTATTCCGCATAAATGAATAAGCGTTATTAATACGTTAATTCTATGTGTATGCTCAGCGATGACTAACTATTCTTTCCCTTTTCACTTTTCTATCAGCTTTTCACAGAAAAAAATGCGCAGATATTCATTATTATTATTATTTATTTTTTCAGTTTAGAAAATGTAAAAGTATGATTGTGTTTCTTCTGCTGCTTACTCACTCACCCTCTCTTCTACCAATGTGTTGACTGAACGGCATCATGGTATATTCGTGAATCATTATTTTAATAAATAAGTAATGCTCATTGGCTACAGAGGTAGTAGTGGTGGTGACCCTAGCGTGTGTCAAGTCATGTGCATGGCTACCAGCCACTTATTTCACTTTATATTTTTGCATGCAAAATTATCCCCTCCTTAAATAAATCAATTCTTCTTCCCCACTTTGCAATTTCACATTTTATACATATACCAAAGCCATACAGGATTTTGCGGGGAGAAAACGCAAAGCTCTTTTTTTCTGCCACTGTTTTTACACGTTACTCAAATTCACACAATGTGAGAATCATAAAAGTTTGTATCCTGCTCGTCGTCATTACTGTACCAGTGCACTTCCATCATTATCGTGTCATGAGCCTTACATGCAATTCAAATTCAGTCAAACGTAAACCCTGTCTGACTGTCTGTGTATGTGTGTGTGTGTGTGTGTGCATGTACCTACTCCCCACTTACTTGAATGATTGCATGCAACTTAAAACACACTCTTTTTTCTTGTTAATTACTACTGTGATAAAAACAGCAATGGCAGCAGCAGCTAAAGAAGTCTATTTTATATTATTACTATTATGCTGTGCTTTCATACTTTACCACTTACATATTATTATGAAAAGTGGCAGGAGAACGTGATCAATTGTCAAAGTCTTGTTGCATAATGTCAATCCATAGAGAGAGCAGGCAAAATAAGGGAAGTTTTTATTTTTGCAAAAAAGCCAAAGAAAATACCTAGCCAGTGCATGTACACAGTTTTCTTTGCAAGTGATGTAATAAATAACAGGCGCAACCACGTCGTTCCTTCAATTTACAATAGTACAATATTACGTACATACAAGCAATATGTATGCACCATGTCGCATGTTTATTCGCAGAGAGTAAAAAAAACGTTCCGTTTCTCGATAGCGCCATCATCATCATCATCGTCGTCGTCGTCATCACCATAATACCGTCGTCATGCTTGTCATTAGCCATCATTATAAATACTACAGTACAGTTTTTCAACTTGAAAACAATTAATATGTATAGATAGAAAAATATATAGTTTTTGGCTTACGCTGTCCCAGAAAAAAAGAGAGTTGACAGGGTGTGTACTGTAAACGGAAGAGCGAAACCAAAAATCTTTATATTATTATTGTTATTATGTATGTATCATCATCATTCTTATCATGACCAACGTAACGACAGCACAATGTACACATATGTTCAATGTAGTTAATATTATCGTGACTATAATAATAGTAACACTAATGTAGCGGATACTATCTGGAGATCGCATTATTGCTTGCAAAAACCAGGCAAAGCCAAGCTATATAGATTGGAGTATTCAAAATGTACAGAATATAACGTAGCAGCAGCAGAATAGTATGTTCATACTTATTATTGTATCTCTCCGCAAAAAAAAAGCTTTTTGTTCGCCTCTCACAGCAAAGTTAAGAAAAGCATGTATAATACATACATACATATATAGACATACAATAGACTATTATATCCATTATAAATAGAGTTAGTACTTGCATTGTATTGTAATATTGGAAAGAGAGAGAGAGAGAGAGCAATAATAGTTTTCTAAAAAAGAAATATGACTATGAAAGCATTCCACTATGTACGCACATACGTACATTGATACATAAGCTTTGTATTTGAATTACACCTTTAACAACGAACACACATACAAAGTAAGCATTTATTTAAGTTTGCTATCTCTAAACAAGGCAGTGTGTGTGCAGTGGTAAGTAGTAGTATTATCTTCGCCACACAGAGTAAAATCAACAATATATTTTAGAAAAAACAGAGTCTTTCTCTTTTTTAATGCGTATTTTCTGTGCACTCCTCCCAATTTCTGACAGGCCGAATAAAAGAAGCACACACAGATAGGCTTTTTTTTTACTCTTGGTTGCTTTTATACGCTGGTTTTGCTGTGCTGCTGTTATAATACAGCATAATATTATTATAACTTGCATGCATCACATCGCATCGTACAATATTGCAACGACCAGCAAAAAAAAGTTTTGTTGGGTTTTCATACCACCACCACCACCACTTATAATAATACTACTGCGTATTTACTTTCCATCGGTAGAATAATGTTACGTAAAGTAAAAAGTAGTTTGAGTTAGTGTTATTGTGGTTGCTTCATCTCTCTCTCTCTCTCTCTCTCACTCCTCTGCTGTTTTTTTGCACAGGAACTGACAACTACAATAAAAACTAAACAACATAATATAATACTGCTAGTACAATACTCTAGCTAATAATATTAGGCACGTTTGTACGTATATGCATGTATGTACAATGTACATACAGCCAGCGAAAAAAACATATAGCAACAACAACACATTGAAAAATTACAATGAAAAAAAATCAGCATGTAACTTTCAGCAAAAATTGCCTTCTATCTCTTTTGGTGTACATTATGGTATAATAACATTATTATGATGAATTCAAACATTTTATAATATTTTACTCCTCTTCTTCTGTCACCGTCATCGTCAGCATTATAACGCGCATTGTGCATGTCAGTTTGTCATACGTGTGCATACTATTACTGTTACTATTTACCATATTGCTGCTGTAAAGATTTATATATATATAATTTTTCTATATTTTGTCAAAGAGGAAGTTAGGGTGGAGATAAAATGCAGTTTCTGTACACTGCTGATGCTACTTATTTGTTATTTTTTCTTTAAAGTTCAGTTCACTTTAAAGGAACGCGAATATTTGCGTGTTTGCTTGTATGTATGTATTTGGTACACGCAACCAGCCCAACTATTTTACTGCTAATATTGTAACCATTGTCAGGCTTATCATTATTGTGCAATTGTAGAAAGCCATATAGTCGCTATTTCTCTTACATGCTCATACTATTATTATTATTCTTAAACGTATGTTTGTATAGAGCAGCACAGGAGAATTTTGTTTTTTTTCCTCTCTAAAAGTTTGTCGATTTGCTTGAGTGTTCAGTTTGCAAAATGTTATCTCTCTTTTCCCACTCTTTACTTCCTTCAAGTAAATGGAAACGATGAGACAAAAAGAGAGAAATAGCAATAGTAGCAGAAGAAGCAACAACAACAACAAGAACAACAGGAGTAGTCAAAAAATAGATGAAAAAATAATACTAGTCACTTCCCTGTTTTCTAAAAAAAATTGCTGCTGCTGCTACTGCTGTATGTTTTTGCGCGGATTATATAGAGCTGCAACATACATTTTGCTGCATTTTTGTTGCTGTGCTAGCAAACATTTTATTTTTCTGCTATTTTTTGATATTGCCATGCCACCACCACCACTACTAAAAGAGACGAAAGATAGAGGTAATAATAATAATAATAATATGTTTATGTGCAAAACATTTTCATCCTAATGTTTTGCTACTGTTGTCATTGGCTTCTTTCTTATTGTTGTTACGTTACTGCTAGTGCTGCTGTTGTTGTTGTACTTTAACTAATGCTGCTCTGTGTATATGGACACAGACACTGCGCAATGTGTGTTGCTCATGTATATTATTTGCGCACATGTATGCGCATCTAAGTTTGTTCGTATTGTGTCGTGCCGTCCAGTCCCGTGCCGTCCCGTGCAGTGCGTTCCGTGCAGTGCATGCCATAGAGCATTACTCACTACTACAATAGTGATAAAATAGCACACTTCCACAAATGTATCTGCTACTATCCATTGTAAAATTCATATTTTTAATGG
>JAHZMT010005211.1:0-12177 GCA_027743785.1 Sinhomidia bicolor
TGATTTGTGTGCACAATGTAAATTTCAGTTTTCGGGTTTCGGGTCGCAGGTTTTGTACTGCAGGAAGCGTGCCCAAAAAATGTTCTATCTTGAATATCGTACACGACGGACGGACGAGCTGAGCTCTTTTTTTCGACCGACAGCAGCAGTAACAGCAGCAGAAGCAGCACAAAGGCAGGCAACTCAAGGCAAGTGACGAGCAGCCGAGTTCTCATCAATTCTCTAAAAAATACTGTGTTCATATGTTGTAGTAGCATGTCATAAAAGACCCCTCCAAAACCATTTTTCAAGAGCCACATTGCCACAACTCATTTTCAACTCAATGCTTCCTTTTTGTTTATGATGTGCCTATGAGAGAACTGCAGTAGTGTATCTAAAGTTTGGGTAAATTCAGCCAGCGCGAGCATCTTGCCTTTCAACAACTTTGTTCGTCAAAAATCAGGAAAGGAAGAGCAGTAAAATTTTTCGTAGTTAAAACTTGGAGCACCAGGAAAAGCTTTGATGAGGTCCATGAACAATGAGTAGTGGGACACTTGTGTACTTATAAGTTTTAATTGTGAAAAGTCGCAATTATTTCTTTAACTTTTTTAACTGATTAAAACAATTTTTTGACTGTTGATGATTTTCTTTTTGCTTGCTGGGGTTCAAAAGTTGCTTTCTTGTCTTTATTTCCTGTTTTGCAACCTGTGTCAGTAGTCATATGTTTTGTTATTTAATAGAAAAAATATCTTTTCTAGCGGTTTAGTTGATTTATGATTGTTTAGTTGTTTAGACATTTTTGAGAAGAATAATTTTCAGGTTACATAGCTGCAGGTCGTAAATATACGTTATATATTTGGTCAGTGATTAAGTACATTATATCGGACTGGAAACTATTTCCAAGGGAGCAACTAGTGAGCAAAAGGGGACCCTTCTAGTTTGATAAAGGATAATAAATTTGGTAGCAACTTTGAATCTTATTGTTTTGTCTGTAAGTAATTATTCTGATGTTCTAATGTACATTATCAGTACTTGATCAAAAGTTCATGTCTAGTAAAATTGCTTTAAAGTGATCCTACCCTTTTATTATATGGTCTGAAGATAGTTACAATATAATTTTTTTATGTCAAACAACCGTTGCATTTAATTATTGTCTCTGTGCAGCAGTAAGTTAAATCAATTGTGAATTAAATTCATCGGTTAAAGTCATCTTATAAAAATGTTGCTAAGATCAAATTTAAAATATGTGGGATGTCTGGTGGATACGTATGTTGTCCAGAAAGTCGTGAATAGGCGTATAATTGGGGGGAAAATCGAGTATTACGTAAAATGGAAAGGCAATCAAGATGAAGTGTACAGCTGGGAACCAATGGAAAAAGTACACAAGCAACTTATTCTCAAATATGAAATGGAAATCAAACTGAAGGAATTGGAACAAAGACGTTACATGACAAGGGCAACTGTGAAGAAGCTACAGAAGCTAGACCGTGGTAGAAAGGTGTCTACTATGACTATTGCTAAGAAAAAAACCATAGTCTGGCATCCTTTGGTTAGTTATTTGTAATTTATTTAAAAAGTTTGCGTATTCACTTATTTAAAGGTCATTCATTAATAAGAAACATTTCCTAGATATACATGGGTTTTTTAAAAAACTGAGTAAAAGATTTTTTTATATTTTTTACAGGAAGTGCCAATTAGGAATGAACTGCTGAATATTGGACTGCTTTTGCAACGTGAGGGACTACACGACAATTCCTCACGCTGCTGGATACAGGGGCCGTGAGTATACATTTTGGATTATGAAAAGAGAAGGAGTTACATTCGAACGAATTGCAGCAAAATTGGCTAATAAGATGTTCCCCGAGCTGATAATTCGATATTATGAGAAGAAAATCCGTTGGTGTGTTAATTGAGATAGCAATTAAACTGTGGGTTGTTAAAGTTTCATGCAACCGTACGTTTAGTTTCCATGTAATTCATGTTTTTTAAAAATATTTTACCGATGTATTTACTAGTAAAGTTACAAGAATCTAATGCATGAGTTTCATTGTCAACTGTTAAATAATGATCCGATTATGAAATATTTTTATAACTTCATGAGTAAATCAATAAACTTTTAGTTTATAGTAGTAAAAAATTGTTTTGTACCAGTTTTTAATGATAAAATCGCATTCCATAAACTATGTTAAGAATTTTTATTGATTCAGTTAATAAATAAATTTTGGTTTTGCAATACAAAATAGCTTACAGCTGTGAGTTGTTCACGTGTTCCACATGCAAATACTAATCTTATTAACGCTAGCCAGCACCACATGGGTAACTGGTAACTTTAAAGTAGTTTTTTATTCTTGCTACTAAATTGTGCCGTCTTCAATACCTGTTTTTTGTCCAGAACCTATATACACCTTTATGAGTAAGGTTACTGACTGGAAACTCCATTTACTCGGTTTTCCACCCATGCCACAAATTCGCCGACCTTGGTGAATACATCAGGACTTGCCCCACAGGTTTTGCTTAAGCTGAATGATGCCACTCCAATCTAAAATGAATTTTAAATGCAGTGAACAATTATTTTCATCTAAAAACATAAAATATGGATGTTAATGCTACGACGAGACATTTAAATATATTTTGTTACCTGGTACACCTTATCTTGTCTTTTGTACATCAGTGGGCCACCTGAAGATTATTAGCTTTAAAGGACGACTCCTTCGTCACCTTGGAAACCACTTTTGTCAGGCTTATGAAAAGTATGAACTATCAATGTATACTGGATAACAGAAAGATTTCTGCAAACTTTGTGTCACAATGAAACTATGAATAATAGTAAAAGTATGACTTTCAATAGCACTACCCCAAGATACCCGAATTTGGAAAGTCAGTACTTTACATATGTACAAATGCTTGCATTCCAGTAATTGAATAGTTCATACTCATGGTTCATGACAGCTTTCCTGTTTTAAGTGGTTTCCAAGGAATTAGTAATTAATGCGAGTTTGCACTTCTCACCCGAATCTCCTGCAAAGAAAATTGACAAATAATATGGAATTGCTAGAAACTTTGAAGTTGGCTTTCTAATTCAACACAGGAAACATTGGTTTGCACCAAACAGTAGACAACATTCAATAGAGTATAGCAGCATTTGCTACATAATAGAATGCTATTTTTCTGTAAATGACTTAGAAAGCAATTTAATTGTAAAGTTTCTAGACATTCCGTAACAAATTGCTGCGTCTTTCTTCGAATCCGTGCACATCATCACTTTAGGAATATAAAATTTTCTGTAAATGTTCCGACAGTTGGAGTCACTAAGTAACGGTAACTTAATCCTATACAATCGTCGTGGAGCTTTTTTCTTTGTTTCAGTTCGCCCCCATCCAATTGCTACACCTCTTTTTCCACTTAAATCTTCTGACAGCAGTCGTCCCACAGGAAGACATATAGGTGACAAATCATCGGAGTATTCAACTGGTTGGGTTAACTTGACCAAAGCTATATCTGCAACCAATGTTCTTGAACTCCATTTTTTATGAAGAATATATTTCTCAGCCTAGAACCACGAAAAATTATGCGCAATTCATCAAAACGGAAATAATCTTTTTGTCATTTTGAGCTGGGTAAGAGAAAACATTGTAAGGTTATTATTTATACCTGAATCAGGACTTCTGTTCCTATAATGTCAAGACGGTCGGTACCGCCCATAAACGCGCTTACAGATTCTGCACGTTTCATGCAATGTGCGGCTGTCAGTATGTACTGAGGTGACACAATAGTTCCCGTACATCCTGTTTGAGTGCCATCAGTTCTAGTAATGTCCAACTGTACAGCCCATGGGAAAAGCCCTGGAGGTACACGTCGACCACCAACAATCTAGTCATAAGATTAGATGTTTATTTCGATTTTCTTTTTTTTTCACTTGAGCATTAATTATCTACCCATGTGGTTTAGTATTTTCATACCTTTCCAGCTCGACCTAGCCGTCCACATGGAATTGCTGATTCTTTTGGGTAGTATTCTCGGTACGTTCGAGAGTGATAAGTACAAAACGTTGACCCAGTTATAACATCCGTTTTTTTTACTTTGATTGCCAATTTATTTCTGTACGAAATGGCTCGGATGTTTGCATCATGGCCACAGTATAAAAACGAGTTCTGTTTGAATTTCGTGTCACCCATTACATTTATAGATAGGGAATTCTTGTGAGTTGAACAGTCGCCTAAAGGCAACGGTGAGCATGTCAAAATTAGTCTGGAATCTTCCTTTGGATTTACTATTTGTACGATGCAATCCTTTTCAAAACTTAAATTGAAACCACCATAGGCCCCGTTTAGACTGGAAATTTGTAAAAGAAACTTTTACTGATTAGGATTAAACCATGTTGTGCATCATATAATAATGCATATTTAATAAAAACATAAATTATGAAATTGTACTGAACATTGGAGTAAAATTATGTGGATTACTTCATAAAACAAGCTTCGCTGTCCACCATGTCTCGCTCATTGTTTCGCAAACTCAAACTGACTACAGAGTTATTTAAAAACCCATCATTTTCTTCCTGTAATGAATTGCTAAAACTGCGTTCAAATGAAGGAACATCATCAGAGGACATTATGTCTATTTCCATATTATCCATAATGCTATTTCCCATGTCTTTGTTTTTGTCAGGTCGACTAAATTGAGGATTTTTGAAAATGTCGTCAATGTTCAACAAAGAGACTCTGGAGTCAACGAAACCTTTTAGAATAATATCTGGGGCAATCATGGGTTTAGGACTGAGGACAATTTCCACGTCCTATATAAACACCACCAAACACTTTTAATTAGTCATCAGATCGATAAAACTTTTTCCAAGCGAAAATCGAAGCAATATACTTATTACATAGAGAGATTGGAATAAATTATTTAATGTCTGTGTCTGTGAATAAATAAGCTAATTTAGGCGACACAACAATAATGGCAAGCACTACCACGGCATCCGATAAATATTAGTAGCTTTGAAGCAGTTTGTCTGCTACCGAATAGTAATTATTTTTTTTTACCGTTGTGCAGGCTATTATCACCTTACACACATTTCATACCTCTGGATCCTGTCTCGTGGATTTGATGATGTTTTCCTCAACTAATGTTATCTCATTATCGATTTCGGGGAATGTTTGCAAAACCTACGTTTGGTATAAACTGAATTTATAACGTAATCAAACACCGCATTTTCTGATTTATGATGATGAACAATGATAAAGCAAGATTTTAAAATATGAATTCAAGTGTTAATTAAAACTGATAAAATATAAATGAAAACTTACGTTTTCTTCGTTGTCCTCTGCCCCAAATCCAAATGCATCCTCTTCCAGTTCATTCGTCTTGACAAAGCACAGTTGGTTTATAAATATAAATATCAAAATATTTAAGAAAAACCGTACCATTGTCGATGTCTACTTTGTGAACAAAATAAACAAGTTCTTTCGTTGTTTTTTTTAATGAAAGCGCTATCACATTAGTAACGGAAACGCACGTTATGGAAAGAAAAGGACCTCGGCGTAACTAGAGCTTTGATGATTTTCCACATATTTTTATACATTTATTAATCATAAAAATCATAATTACAAATAACTTCCATTGTTTCACAGCTGAATCATAATCACTTCTCATTTACCTCCCGCTTTCCATACATTGTACATACATATAATAGTAAGAATTGAAATACATATATCTCTCTACTACACACATGTAAATATGTGTATATGTATATATTTACTACATAATTTATTTGCTGATATTAATAATACAACAATCAGCAACGAATATACATAAACATCAACTTATCCCAATAGTACTGGAATGTTCTAAAAGTTCTATTACATGCAACAGCAAGTAATACTACTAAAATTTTACTACTAACACGTCACCAGTGGCGACTGATATACTTACTTATATACTATTACACAAATATATATAAAGCTATACCGTCACCGATAAACTACTGAATGTCAACTAGTGACACTTTTTTTAAATGTACACGTGATGCAACTCGAATTACTAAAATAAACCCATGGCACACCACTTTTTCTTTCTACGAATTAGCAATTCGTTGCCCACAAACGCTACCATAAAATGTACATGTTCTATTATGCATGATTCATACGTGATAAGATAATAATTGATTTCTTAAATCTATCAGTGTACGAAACTTTATATAATGAACCCCACATGTTTTGAGTTTTACTTTAATAAATTGATTTGACTTCTTAGTTTAAAACTTTGAACTGTACTAATGCCATGAAATTACTGAAATATAGAAATATATAAACATGATTCGTTGTAGTTCATCGTCAGTACCTCACAAATCTAACCATGTTCACATCAAACAATTATAACTACGAAAAAAATCTGCCTGGCTAAAAGAAAAGCTCGTAATGGCATGCGACTGACAACTTTGCCTGAAATCATACAATGCATTAGAGTTCAGGTGAAAAGGACTAGAATTAAATTGGCTAATAATGAATCGTACAGCCTGAGAGATTTGATGCTATTGCTGTTGTGAAAATGGAATTATCATTTACCCTTGTTTCACAAACAGGAATTATAAATGCGCTGTTAGAACTCTGGAAAATTTAGTTCATTGCATCCTTAAATGGCTTATAAACATTTCGATCGAGCACCCCATTTGGCGGTTAACACAGGACTAAAGTCATTTATGGTCTAAAACCTAATTTACCTATGTACATATGTAGCTACAGAGAATATTTACAAATGTAGCATAGATGAAGAAGAGTCTTCTTTCGTCTATGCAAATGTTGTATAACTAACAGTAAGTTTTGGGAAAATATCAAGATAATATCGGATATATACTAATTTTTAATATCGTGTAACAACAACGACTGGAACATACTTGGATAGACAGATAGAGGAAAAATTATGTAGTTATATATTTTTATGCAATAATATAGTAGATAATATTCACTAAACTACTGTAAATACATACACCAACATACATAACTCCTAAATGAATACAATATTAAAACATTAACGAAGTGTCCCTCTTCCCAACACTTCCTTCTTAAATATTTGCAACCATAAGTAAATGAGTATCATTATTTTTTACTGTAATACCCAAAAATCAAATCCTTGGGGAAAATATTTCAAAGAAGTGATCCATTGTGATTGAAAACAATGTCTGGAATAGCTGCCCGTGGCAGTCTGAATTTTTCAGTTTGTAAGTTTAATTTTTTCAGTTTGTAAGTTTAATTTTTCAGTTTGTAAGTTTAATTTTCCAGTTTGTAAGTTTAATTTTTCTCGTCTGTAAAAACGGCAAATACATTTCTAACACAGGTTGGTAGGTTGTACCGTCTTAGTTAAAGGTTTACTATATCTTGACGTGTACTTTTCCCTTTAACTTTTCTTTTCAACGCTAATTTTTCTGTACCAACCAGAAATCACGAAGTCGACTTTAGTCGCAATTGGGGAACCGTTTCAAATGTTAAGTACATAAATTGTGTAATATAAATGATTCCATTTTAAATAACTAAAGGGTTCAAACAGCAAAAGTCTATTTGCACCTAAAATATAATGTAGTTTGGGATCTCCATAATCATTTTGTAATACTCGGTATCTAGTGTAACTCATATAAACTTTTCACCAATACATAAAACATCGTTTTTACTATGACAATTCCTTTAAAAATTCAGGTTATAATTCTGATTGGATTTTTGATTTTTCGGATTTTAAGGAATGAGTTTATGGTTCTACTTCTGTGATTGTGATTGAACCTTTCCATAAATCCCTAAACTGCCTTCTGCACATACCAGTCACGAAAATAGCTAGCAGACATGAAGGTACAATATAAAGAAGTGCAGGTTGTCCAGTCTGACTGATAAAGAGAGCAACGAATGCAAGAGCCAATCCAAATCCATATCCTGGAAAATAGTAATAGAGAAAAAATAGAAACAAGTGAGGGTCAAGTTTAAATGAACACACATGCGGAGTTTAATAATATTCGAAACTTACCAATCATAGTTATAAGAAAGTATGGTCGCAACTTGTCACCACGAATGATGTCAAAGGAGTGCGCAAAGCAAACAAGAAACCCTGGTACAATAATATCTCCAAATCCAAGCAATGAGTATGATTGTTGACTGCAAGCGGCAGGACCTTGTGATCTTGGGAATTTGATTAGTAGTGGCAAAGTCTCTCCAGAAGATCCGCCAGTAGCAACCTCGACCATTACACTCTTTCCATTCTACGAAAAAATAACGTTTTAAAGCAATTGTTAGAAAAGCAATTACGTTGTCAATACAGCGAAATAAACTTACTGATGCTTAGTGTTTGAATGATGTGAATGCTGTAATATAAAACACATGAATTTAAATTAATTGTAGCGTGCTAAAACATTACATTTTTATAGAGAATTTGTACAAAATATGTGTACCAAAAGCAGACGCCAAGAAGATCTTGTAAAATCCAAATGTTTTCAGCGTGACGGAATACGACCCATAAAATGGGAAGGGTGGTACAGATAGCAGCCAAGAAGATTTTGTGCAATCCACAACCGCGGATTCTAAAAACGGACATTATTTTATTTCAATTAAAACTTTGATTAATTTCGAAAAAAAGATAATCATTATTGCAGAAACATGCGCTTAATTAAAATTCATAAAATGAACTTACCGTGGCATGCAAGCATCTAATTTGAAGACATGTGCGATCTGGGTCAATATTTCATAAGTAGCCCGTCCCGAAGCAAAGCAGAAGACAACCATGAAGAAGTATACTACAAATTGAATAAAAACAATTTTTATGTTTCTTAAAATAAAAAAAGTATTACACATAAGTATGTAAATGTTTTCATATCGACAGTTTCAAAGGTTAATTTATTTTACCCAGGTAGTTATAGAAGAAGTAAAGGAGCAGCAACATTGCAGTTATGAAGATTACCAGGGTCAGCACCAGTGTTACAGTGAAGTTGACCTGAACATTTTTTGGTTCACTTGACGTGCTGCTAGTTCCATCCAAAATTTGTTGTCGACTGCTGGTACTGCAACACATTTTCAAATTGTTATAAATTCAAGTTCATTTAGCGAAAAGCCAAAAACGACTGTACACAGTCTAAAGTAATAGCTAATATACCTTTGAAGATCTTGATAGGGTCCAGTTAGCGAGCCAACTGCGACACATAGACAAGCTGTAAGCCATAAGAAAACAATACTTCCTCCAAAAAATCCTTCTTCAAAGGTAAACACCTGGACCGCTAACTGACTACTCCATTCAAGATATTTCTACAAAAAAATCAACAGGTTTGGTTAATTAGAAAATTTTACAGAATTCATGAGTGTTTGAATCTAACAATGAGAAAAGATTCACTATCATTAGTAATCAAGCATTAGTAACGTACCTTAAGTTCATCCACTGTTTCGTTTCTAATAGCCCCAAATATTTGCAGTCCTTGAGAGTCATTAACTGGTTGTCTAGGGAACATGTTCATAAAAAATCCAGCTCCATTACTCTCCTGTAGAAAAATATAAAATAGCAATATTACAAGGGCTGCCAATAAACATATCGTTTTTTAAAACAAAACAATTAGATATAACAATAAACAGCGTACTGCGTACAACTTAAATATTATTATCAAAACTTACTTTCGCAAACTTCAAATATTCCTGAAATGTACAATTTCCATTTCGTTTCATCACAATTATCGTGTTGTTTCCAGGTTGCAGAACAGGATTTGGATCAGCACAGATGTCAATTGCAGAAGCATCATAAAGTTTATAAAATTTCTAGAAAAGGAATAAGAATGTAAAAATATAATTTATTGACTCATTATATACATTTGGATATAATAAAGATATATTTTTCATCTTACATCGTCCGGCTCCAATGGCAGCGTGAATAAGCTAGATGGATAGGAAAAGCAAAATTCCTTGGTGCTATTGTCACCTGCTTGTACTATTGAAGGGTTTTTATCTTGAGCAGTGACTCTGATCAACCCATATCTGTTGTTCTACAATGACACACGAAAAATGACAACATATTAGGACAACACAACTTATTACTGAATAATACAACTGAACTGTAATTAAAATGGTTTATTATCCAACCTGTGATTTCACCGAGGTGTATAGCAATCCGAAGAGCAAGAAAGTGCAAAATAAGTTCCGTGTTACCGAAACCATTTTGACACTCGCTTTGATTTTTCTTATACCTGATTAAACTTTTCAAACAAAAACACCACAATCAAAATAACGAATATTCATTTTCAAGCTTGTATTTTACAATGTATATAAACCTGCTTGCAACTAGTTCAGTTCACATTTTCAATAAATTCACACTCGAATCGAAAAATCGACTCGCTTTTAAAAACTTTCTAAACCTGAATCTCAATAAGCACAAACTTCCTCGTTACTCGCCCCAACCAACCGTTTACAAAAATAATAACCTTTACAACAATTAAATAAATATCCTTTATTACCCCACCAACTCCACCTCCCCCTTTGATGAGTAGGTAGGTTCCTTCCTCTAATGTCTAAAGAAAATCCCAGCAGCCCCAATCCTAAATTTTCCTCCCGAACACCACCAGTTCCGCTCCGTTCCAAGTCACCAACTGAACGCAAATTTCCGTTAAAGTCCTCTTTTAATAGCTGTTGCTGCTCTGCTACTACTGGAATATTGAAATGTGATGATCAGCATTTTCAACTACTACTGTGGGGTCTCGCAGCGAACGCTGTGCTTTGCTCCATCCAACAATTTTTTTTACCTTTACATATTTCTCTAAATGTATAAAAAAAGACGGATAATATGGATTTTACTTCTTCTCCTCTTCTCCGTCTGCAATCTTGCCCGTTTTTTAAAAACCAAACTACCACACACACAAGAGAGAAAACCGAAAATAAGTATCTTTCGTCTTTTAAAAAACTGTGATTCGCTCACACAACAAGCAAAGGCAGCAGCAGGGAAAAGGCTTTTCTCATCATCAAAATGTTCTTACAGCTGAGCAGAACGCAAGCTATAAGCAAGGTCTAGGCCCTTAAGCCAGGAGAATTTTAGCCCGGTAGGCCCTTATCCCGGGAGACAACAGTAAATAATAATTATAACTACATAATTGAACATTAGACATTATTGTGCATGCATTACACATAAATTAACCATCTCTAACTTTTGTGATAACAATCAAAAGACAAATCAATTGCATTGCAGTATATTTTTTGATGTTGAGCAGTGACAAACTACTAACTACATAAAAAAAGTCATGTTTTGTGCCAAGTAATAATAAAAAATTTTTGCTGATAGACCAAAGATATCTCTCGGTTACCATTTAAAACAATATGGTAATATTTTAGGTAGTAAGATAAATGCATGTACGTACTAATTAGTGTAAAAAATGAATTGTTTTTGAATTGAGCAGTAAAAATAAAATAAAACAGTGAATAATCATTGTGTCTCTGATACTAGATGCATTATTCAGTACCAGCATCACATTTTCATTTTGTATTGGTCACTTTATGCTACTATTTCATACTTAATGGCAACAGAAATTTAGTTGCATTGATATGTGTGTAGGCACACATACACACAAGCATTATTGGTATAAAATATTTTTATCAACTTTCGTCCTTAAATGGTAGATAATAAATTAAAAGATTACCTTGTATTTTTGGTCAAACTTTCAATGATAACGATAACCAATCCCCAAAATATTATTCAAAAATTCCGATTTTTTCATACACTTCTTATAGTTCCATAGCAAGATCAGTAAGCCTCAAGTGACTCTCAAATAGTGCAGGTAAGATTAAGTGAATATCCTAACCACAATCATGTTCATCGTGACTGTTCAATACGGCTGGCATTCACTTTAGGGCAAGAAGTGATAAGGGCCCCCTCTTATCAAAAAAACTTGCCCCAAAGTGAATGCTGAGCAGGAGTAGTTAGCATTCACTTTGGGGCAAGTTTTTTGATAAGGGTCCCCCCTTATCAAAAAATAATCCTTTTTTTAAAGGTTTAGACTGCGCACATGCTAATTAATATTTTGATTTTAAAAATTAATTATGTTGCTTATTATATTGATATTGACCAACAATAATCTAGAGCTTTCACTAATTACTTAAAAAGTGTAGCAAAATATTGCTTCTGCTAATGTGGTAGGGTGGTCTTACAAAAAGCAAGAAATTGTTTCTTGTATGAATGGCAGTTTACATTGCCATT
>JAHZMT010005212.1:0-10277 GCA_027743785.1 Sinhomidia bicolor
AGTTGAAGCGTTTAAAAGTTATAGGGCGTACAGCATTCACGATTCAGAATTCATAATTCAGTCAAATTCTCTCCACTCCCTCACTCCCTCACTTTTCTAATGTGGTGTTTTTATAATGTAACTCTGTCACATAATAAATAGATGAACAGTGGACCAATTGATGTTAAACACTAGGTAGGTGTGTTGGTGTATACAGACACTTTAAATCAGCAGCGTCATCCGATTAGAACTTCAGACAAATTCTTTGCAAACCGCTAGAAACCTGAGAGGCGTTATGGGAGCTGTATTACATGGAGTTACAAGAGAAAATGTAGATCACCTTTTTATCAAACTGCCCTTTTTTATTTTTATTCCTTTTTTAAGAATAGTAAAGGTATTAACTAGATATGGAAAGTAGCATTTTTCATTCATTCATGAGCTCTTTGAGAAAAAATAAAATAATACAACTTTTTTAAACTTTCGAATTACTACGAAAGCACAATTTTGGCAAAAGTCACGTGTCTTACGACAACAAATTCTTGTTCTGGTAAAAATTAATTGAATAATGTAAGTGAGGACCCTTAACAGGTTACAAGATTTAAATCGAATACATTTGCCTTCTAGTTTCTGCATCATTTTAAAGCATTTTGAGCATTCAAAACAAAATATTAACAAGGAGAGCGTACATCCTCCAAACAATACAAGAAAAACTACCAAAATATTTCCACTCATTTTCGGTTTCAAAAGATTGTATTTACCCAGAAACCTTTCCTCGACGTACTTTATTTTCTCTACCTCTCCAACAAGATTTGTCCACCATTCCATTAAACCTGATGACGGAATTAATTTCATTCTTCTGCTCACAAAAGGTGGAAAACCAAAACCTTTCAACATTAAAGCATTGTATCTATTAAAGTATGTTTCCTTTCCTAGATGAATTTTATTCAGTTGATCATTAGTATTATTTTTGTCAGTTAAAAAGCCTAACAATATTTCATTACGTATTTTAGAACCAATCACAAACACAACATTATTACATTGTTCCAGCTCAGTTGCCAATAATCGCCTCTCACGTTTCCAAAATGACAGTTTTAAACTTTCTACATAGTCATGCTCTGTTTTAAAAATTGAGCCATTAAATTTTTTGTTTAGATTCTTGCTATCCTGTATTACGTCTTTGGCAATAGTGGCAATCGACCTGTGCAGAAATGTATTCTTTAAAAGATGCTCACTCGTACTGCTTGGTACTTCATATATAGAACTCACCCACAGAAAGAATACTTCCGAAATTGTAGAGAATAAATTTTCGCCTTCTTTGGTTTTTATTTCCATATTATGTGGAATCAAATGTACCTTCGTGTCTGAGTACTTGCTAATACTTTTCAACGCAGAATGAAAATTAACAGAGTACGGTCTCGTGTAAATTGTAAAGTTATTATTTAAAAGCTCATTTAGGGACTCGAATGGAAAAGGCTTCCGCGGAAGCACCATTCTGTACACGTTATCATTTTTATACGCATTGCTAAGTACCAACGCAGCCAAGATGAACACAAACAGTACAAGCTGCTTGGGTAAGCGAGCATTTTCAAACGAAAGAGAAGGATCACCTTGTTCCACTAGGTGATAAAGCAGTGACTCCACATGATGCATTAGCTGGATAAGCTCTATTCGTTTGTTGTCAAAGAAGCAGAGAAAAGTTGCGCTTGATATAATAGCTATAAATAGCAAAATCCAGATATCCTGATCAAATCCGTTGACAAATTCGACAAACGATAAAGATGTCATTCCGTGGTCTTGACTGCACGCTATAAAGTTAAGATTGTTTCCTGCATCCTTGGATACCATGGGAAATTTGTAAGGGCTTAAACCGGAATAAATTTTACTGTTTAGTCCAATTTCATAATCTCGAGTTCCGTAATTATCAGATGCTGCAGCAGTATTAAAATGCTTCCAAACTCCATTCACGCAGTTTAAAGTGGAAGGCTTCAAATCAGCGCCAATCACATAATATGAATAATTTCCCATTATGGCTTGTAATAAATGCGCATAAGTTTCACCTAAGCTGTAGTATTTATAAAGGAACTTTCCTTTTGAATTAGAAACCACATTTTCACAAAGCATCAACTGACTAACTGCATCGTCAGGATTGACATTTTTGTGGGTTGGCTTATGAAAATGCCAAGGTAGCATTTCGTTTTCACTGGGAAAAGCAGAAATAGTCAAATCAGATTGTGTTGGAAATTTCAAAAATGTTGTAGTTCTTACGGAAGTGCATAATAAACACCTTATTCGAGAATTGGCAATTTTACCAATCACATGGTTAGCAGCACTTTTGCGTTTAATTACTACATCAGATATTACTACTACATCATGGCTAGCTCCATTTAACATTGTCCCATATATAAAGTCAAATTTATAGTCGGTCCAAACAGCATCGATATGATTGGTTGATAAATTGACTTGCTTGTTATTGTTCGTTAAAAATATATATGTTGGAAAGGATGTTGACGACGGCGAAACTGACGTTTGGAAACTAAGCACATCTGTTTCATATTTAAAAGGGTGGGTATACATTAGATTTACTGAAGATGACTCCGCATTTGGTTTTTTAAGAGTAAAGTTTGGCACAAATAATGATACATGTGCAAAATAGTTCCATGGCTTTGTGTAAGTTATAAATTTAAACATGTTTAGTTTTGTACACATATCCATACCCAATTTGTCTTCAGTTGATTGAGAAAATAGCGCTGAGATTGGACATGGTATCGCAGTTGAAGGGCTTATCTTGAGATTAGAAATGTTGAACGGTTTTAATGACGACGATTTCCAGACGATTTTCTTATGTTTACGAGTTGACGAATTCACTATAGTGACATAATTATAAGCGGGAATAAGCTTACGTAAGAAAACTGGATGGCTTAGATTTGGCAGGTTTACAGAGAAGTAGTTGTCTATTACGAGGAAGGAACGTAATTTCGCAAAATGAGATAAGATTGAGTCAAGGTTTGTTATTTCTGTAGGATTTTTTGGATCATTGTTTTCTTTGATGATTTTATTTTTTAATTCACGAAAAAAATGAGTTTCTGTTGAATCTATTGGAAGGCTGAAAAAGTTCACTAATACAGATTCCGCAATCTGTTGTGACTTGAAAACTATTGTTAGGAATATAACCAGAGTCAGTTCCATTTTAACTTTGTATTCTATGAACGTTTGGATTAGTTCTAAATAGCGGCTAATTGTTTGATTTAAAATGCATTTTGTTTGGCTGTTTCGAAAATTCGTCTGCTTGTGGCGGTTATATCAGTCCTCATAAGCTTATATTAGCCGTTACGTGGTAATGTATTTGTTAAATAATGAACACATAATCATTCTTTTGTATAATTCACAATTTTCTGCTGTGATAGCAGACATTTTTGTGTCTAGCAATAGCAATAAAAATTGGTGTTTCATAGTATGTAATTTCAAACATGTACCTATTCAGGATTTAGCATAGTATACGTTGATATTTTTCATACCACTTTGATGTAGAAAAGTTTTGTAAGCATATTATGTGATAACTTTGTTGTTAGAAAATATAATACGCTTGAATTTACTGTCTTCAAAAGCTATATGCCCAATTTCTGTGGTTTTGTTGTAGTAGACGCAAATTAACTTTTGCGGTTTACTAGATAAAAGAATTGTTGTAAAATATTAAAGTTCTGGCTTTTTTACAATGTGTAGATCTCAGACTATGTATTTAAACTGATTGAGTTTTGTAAGTATTACGTATATTATGTAATTTACAAGCCATTTTAAAGTACTCAGACCATCATTTTTGAAAGAATATTAATGTCCACGTGTAATAACGACCTGTGAACTTAATAATTTAAATATAACAATGTAAACTACAAATATCGTATTTCTGCAAAAGAAGCCCGACTTTTGTTTCAAATTTGCCACCCTTTACCTCGGCTTCTAATTGAAACCGGTTTCTATTTCAAATTTATAAATTTCAAATATATGAACTAAAAGTATTTATATACTATATTAACAAAATCTTTGTTGCATTACTTGAAGATTGACACACACACGCACAATTAAGTCATGATCACGTTTCGTTGAAAATAAATTTCGCTGCTTAATAAAGTGTGAATAGGTTAGTATAAGCAGATTTTAAAGAAAGGAATTTAGGCTATCCATAAATATGTAATTTTAACATACCCGGATTGTAATAGAGACAGGCTCCAATTTCAAAATTTCCCTTTTTCTGCGGCTACTAATGTAGACTGCGACTGGTTTCTAATGGAAAAAATACGGGAGTCTTTTGACAAGTTTTAAAAGCGAAATATCGCAACGTTTATCAGTTTATTACTATAAATGTTTCATAATATTTATTGTAATGTAACCAGAAGTCTACAATTATAACTAGCTACTAGATATTTTTCTGTTCAAATTTTTAGTGAATGTTAACTGAAACTAAAATATGTAATGCATATGCATTCGCTCTATTTGCATTTGTGCACTCTTTCTAATCGTAATGAATGAAGTCATTACGTGAAGTCATCAAGTTACGGGTACTATGGTCAACTAGTAAGTTCCACAACAAGTTCAGTGTTTAAAACATTAACATGTTTCATGTTTCTAATGTTTCATAAGATAGTAAAATTATTCTGAACAAGTAAATAGGTATAGGTGGTTAATATTGTTGGTTAAGGTAAATATTTTCTAGTATGACGACTATGACATTTGTAGGAATCTAAAAAAAATAATGTGACTATGTTACTGCTTGTAAGCACGTCCACTAGACCGATGGAAGTATACCAACCTTGGAACATACACAGCTTTGGTAAACACCCTCCTTGAAATAAAATTTCATTTGGGTGCATTGCAACGTTCTTGAATATGGCATAAGCAGCTAATTTATAGTTAGTACGCAGAGAGAGATCAGATCATATACTTATTTCAATAGTTAAACAAAAAGTTTCCTGATTAGTTCATATATTTAGACGACACAACAGCATTCATGCTTTCAAGACACAGATCAATAATGAACTTACTAGTTTGATATACTATAGAAACAAAGCGGTCAACAACAACTCATCAATTAAGTTTTCAAAAACACCTTTCATCTTTTATTTGTATTTAACAACGTTTGCATATTTTAACTAATAATTTAAGCATTTAAAGAGCTCAAGAGAAAACACTAGAATTGCAAATATGTAACCAGCAAACATTACAACAAAAACAGATAGTATGTTTCCTGTCATTGTTGGTTTTAAGATGCCCATGGTGTTTAGCCTAGAAAAGTTCTTGCGACTGGAAATTTTTCCTACATCGCCAATAATTTTTGTCCACCATTCCATTAACCCAGACGACGTCACTCGTTTTATTCTTTCTATCAGAAAAGGAGGAACATTTATTCCATGCAAACTGAAATAAACGTAGCTTTTGTAGTAAATCTCTGTTCCATAATGAAGCTGGACCGCTTTAGAATCGCTGAAGGTAAGGTTATCTGAAATTGTATCACAAAGTTGTGCAGGAAGAATAAGCGCAGTATTTTTACATTTGCTAAACTCATCCATCAGTAATTTTCTTTCACCATTCCAAAATAACGATTTTAGTCTTTCGATATGCTCTCCGGTGGATTTCAAATTCACAAATTTTGTTAACAAATTTTCAAGCATATTTGGAATAGACGGATGTAACCTTGCATTGCTATACAAATCTCTGCTGCTATTGTCTAATCCTTTGGACACTTCAGACATATGTAACACACGCAATTCGGATACAATAATAACAAAATATAAGTGAAAAAAACTTGTAGAGATTTCATGCGGTGTTATTTTAAATGGTGACACCGTCGTATTTTTCAACTCCCATGATGCATTCATATTTGGAAAGAAAGTGGCATATGATGCCCTAGTGTACACTGAGAAATTCCTCGTCAGCAGTTCTTGTAGGGTTCGGTAAACGACCGGTATTCGAGGCAGAGCCATTCTGTACACGTTGTCATTTTTGTACGCGTTACTGATAACTATAGCTGCCAAACAGAAAGTAAATAGGATACATTGTGCAGAAAGTGAAAACGCTTGCCTTCTCGTCAAAAGTTTATCACTCTGTCCGACCAAATGTCTGGTAAGTAATTCAAAATGGCACAGAAAGCGGCAACACACTTTCTTTTGACGATTCCCTATCACATGGAGCACGGTTGCTATGAACAAAACAGAAGTTATTAAGCATATCCAAACGAACATGTCAAATCCATTTACAAATTCTTTAAACGAGAGAGATCCGATTTTTTTGTTTTGGCTGCAAGCGATGAACTTGAGGCTATTCACTTTGTCTTCAGTAACCAATAGAAATTTGTATGGTGACGCGCCGGCATAGACTGCATTATTTAGCCACATGATTGTGTTTTTGTACTTTAAAAATTTAAATGCATCGCTCTTAATCCAATTTCCAGCTAAACATGTTTGACCTCCAATTTCATTGTCCATTTGAAACGAATAATTTCCCATTGCTGCTTTAAATACATTTGCATAAGCTTGCATGATCGTGTAATTTTTATTAAAGAGTTTGTATAAAGTCTTGGACACGTCATTTTCACATAGGAGAATCTCGTCAATAACATCTTTAGAAACTTGCCCAAAAGCTGTTCCGAATTTATTACTAAATGCCCAAGGGAGCACGTCAGATTGGTTTGGATAGGCCTTTGCAAGGACTTCATGAAGTTTCAAAGGGAATTCTTTAAACGTGTACTGAACACGCTCTGGATTTTCAAATTCACACAGTGGACAAATAACCCTCGCCAATGTGACGTCACCAAACTCTCCAAACTTACTATCTAGTGTAGTATGAACATCTGCAAAAATTATTCCATGATGCATGCTCTTGTGGTGGATTTTCAATCTATCATCCCAAAAAGATTCGTCCATTTGTTTTTGGACAGCGTTGGAGACGTTGCTTCTGTTCACTACAAATATGAGCAAAGACAGTGCCCTAGGTGAAGGTGTGATTTGGAGATAACCAGAATTTGAGGCCTGATAAAAAAATGCTTCAGTATGGTGCAATTCAAACACAATTTCACTCGAATTTGATATAGATCTTAAGGCATACTTCGGATAAAATAGTGAAACATGAATGTTGCAATTCCAAGGTTTCGACCTAATTAAAAATTTGAAAACATTAAGTTTGATACAAGTTTCTTTGCCATCTATAGCGAAAGCTGTATTAATCGGAGAAAGAAAATCAGAGAATGGGCAAGAAATTAGATCATCGTTATGTTTTGTGTACTGTCGAGATACGTTGATTGACATCACTGTTGACAACATCCAGCTAATCCGTTTTGCTACTCGTGGGACGTGGGCTCCAAAGTACGTTTGAGAAAATTGATGATACACTGGAACGAGTTTACGTAATATAATTGGATACTGTTGTAAATCCAGTAAATTCACATCAAAATAGTTATCGAGAAAAAATAGACAATGTAGCGATTGAAATGAAGATAATATTTCATTTAAGTTTCTTATTTCTTGGGGATAACGTTCATTTCTTTCCTCGGCTAACGCTTCACTTTTAATTTTATTTAGTGGATGGTCCGTCAGTGAGTTTACTGAGCCACTGTAGAAATTGATGCTCGTTTCTGAGACACTGAAAATGGTCGTCTTTAATTTCAAAACGATAACGAAAAAAAGATACTTCATTATACTTTAAATATTAGTATATATATAGTCTTCGAACAGAAAACACTTGGAAATTATTGAATGACATAAACTATAGTTAGAAAAGTTATATTTTATCATTTACAAGATAAAATATAACAGGAATTAGTAAACGTCAAATTTACAGTTTGACATATCATATCAAGTAGATGCGGCACATATGTATATATGTGGTGCCTACTGCCTGGAATACGGAATGTTGATATATATGAATTAGAAAATTCAAGGTGCCATTTTATGCAAAGGGCAGCCAAAGGTGATGTAAATTAATTTGTTGTTCTGAAAAAAAAAATGCTTATGTTATTGTTCACTACAATAGTTTTTTCTTTCAAAGTTATTCAAAGCAAATAAGCTGCCCCGAACGCACCTCTAACACTTACCTCTCTCATTACTGCAGTCGGTTAAAAAGCTATTTTTGTTACAAATGGGAAAATTACTTGTTAAGAAAATTCCTTACTCGTTTACATTGTTCGATAAATTCTCACATATGTTGTATCTGTTATTGTTTAATAAATTAAAGCTTTTCTGTTTTTCAAGTACCTATATTCATCAATTTAACCTATTTCAATAGTGCCAGTGTTTGTTGCTGGGAAAAAGTTTTTGTAGTTGCTACCAATGTTTGTTTCTTGCAAATATCGGTCACATTAGCATGTTTTACTTAGGTTTTCAAGGAAAATTTCAAGAAATCATAATAAGTACCTATGTACATGCTATTTTAGGGAGCATCCAGATAAAAGATAACGCGGTGTCTGGTGCTAAGCAAGGAAAAGCTATATCTCAAATGGGTGGGTAGTGTGGGTTCAAAAAAATTGTGACGTAACGCGAAAAAGTATAACCATTCGAAGTATATTATACCAGTGCGACCCTGACTTGTACATCCTACTTTCTAAATTAATATTTTACGTAATTTGTTTCTGCTCCCAACATGCCTTCTCCAGATTAATGTTTCTCAGCATTTCAAGGAATTGATATTTTCCAAATAGGTACTTCTTATTATGCCGCGAACAATAAGTATGTATAATAATAGATATCCCAGTTCAATTCAGGAACAGCCTAAACCCGGGACAACACAAGTAAGCGTAAATTAACCTGTAAACAAAAATTGTCTATATGCCTTGGGATTTCTCTTCTATCTATATCGTCAAATATTATACGTGAATAAAACTTCAACCGTCTAACAAACGTTTATGTTATATTCATAGAAATTTCAATTAAAAATACTTATGGATTCATGGCTTATTGCATCGTGTAATACATCCTTTTCAATTTTGAAATGAATAATCAAAATTTTAAACTTTCGTTATGGGGATTTTCTTCGTTATAGCAGTTTGGTGCAGGGAGAAGGCGCCGTGCGTAAGTAGGTCTGTAAGATAAAAGAGGGCTGTTGTGATTATGCCACAATAGCAATGATCGATGTGTCTTACCGGCGTAAAAGCGTACTATATGTTTCTACTATGCGCTATCCAAGCTAGTTTGGCAGTTTTTGGCGTCATTTATGCAATACATAAGAAACGGAATGTATATATAAGATTAATTTCTTTGAGAATTATTATACGACTTAAAAGATAACCCATTCAATAATCTTTTTCTCCCAGTCTCAATATGAACGAATTTCTTCGTTTCTTGGCAGAGTATATTTCCATACGATTTAAAAAAAACTTCCTGTACAATCATCAATATACAACATCAGTAAATGCCAAAAAAAATTATTTCATGTTTCAAAATTGTTCGTATTCATACATTTAATACTTAAGAACGAAATAAAACTTTCGAGGTTTCATTTTCCAGTTTTGTTGAACAAAGTTAATCAGTTTAAACAGTAAAAGGTAAACAAAAGTTCGGTTTTCTAAAATATTTCGAGATTTGGACATGAATAGAACTTTGACATTGTAAAACTCTTCAAAGGGTATTAATACGTTTTTATGCTTTGTCGTAAACTTTTTGTGTGTATTCAATCATACTTTTTGCTCGTTAAAAAGGAAATGCCGATAGTTACTAGGCGTTGATCGGCGTCATTGTATTTGGCGCTTTACATAAGTAGGACATATGAACCCCGATTTTTAAGGAGATGAATTACCGAAAAGGCAAGCTCAATGCTCAATCAATTCACTGCTCAAGACACAATTCCTTTTGGGTAGAAAAAAGTTAGTGATATACTTTTGTATGTGTAATAGAATTAGATGATAACGCTTCTATTTTGAGTTCTTATGGTTGCGCAAGTGTAAAAGTGGTATATAGTTGAGTGTCAAATTTACTTTTTTCATTTCAAGTTTGAGTCAGTCAATTAACAATGTTTTTCTTAGTTTATGAATCAAAAATAATTGCTAAGCATTTCACGGCCTCGGTCCTGGTCCTACACACCCTAAATCATTTTGCCAGTTTGTTAATTCCAACATTCGCCTTAGACATATGACATATATGTAAATATAATTCTTGGGCAAAAACATGAAAAGGGTGGATTCTGTTTTTTCTAAAGTTATGTATCAGAAATAAATTTGCAAATCAGTTTGGAAAATGCTTAAAAATTAACTACATATAGTTTTCCATACGCTAACACTTAAACACACTAGAAATGAATTTCGATATAATCGAACCTAT